>PVJH01012039.1:0-66133 GCA_004026705.1 Nesogale talazaci
CCACTGATTCCCAGTCTCACTAACCCTCACAGAAATTGTCTTCTTCTGCTTCCTCAAGGTGTGGATATTGGGAAAGGAAAATCTGTTCTTGAAATTATTTCAAAACCAACCAACAAACCGAAAATGGATCATCAATGTAGCTAGCATAAGTCCTTACTTGAAGAAAACCAAAGGAGAAATATTTTTGAATGCATATTTAGTCCCATATATTACAGTTCTTTCAAGTGACCAGTGTTACTCTTAAAGTGCCAACAATCTTTGAGACACTCAGATGGACTCAGAGGAAACTTTGGAGAACTCCAGATTGGTATAGAGCTAATATCTCATACAGAACTTACACAACAATTGGTGAAGGTCTTTCCCAGACTCAAGCGCTGGCCTGGTTTCTCTGCTGAGTCGAGCTTCCCTATCTTTTGTAGAATGACTAAGTGTCTATAGCACTTTCTTTTGTGGTAGTGCTTACTGTTGCTGACTACTCTAATGGAATATCTGCTGGTGATAGTGCATAGACAAAATCTTATCAGTGTTATATTGTCCTTCAAGATTTACTTCCAAAAGTCCATGTTAATCCTGAATGCAGAAAATGCCATTCCTAAAGACCCTTAGCCAAAGGGAAAGGCCAATCACATGAAAATTATCTATGTCACTTGCCAAGAAAAGGATTGCCTCCATCCTGATTTCACAGAAGCAAATTTAAGAGTGAGGTTTGGCAATTCCCATTTCCATCATGACTTAAATATGGCGATATTAGCTATGATAGATTTTCAGTGTGACACTCAAAGATCTAGGTAATGGAGACAGGCGAGAAATGGAGAATGAACCATAGAAAGCGAGTTTCTGTCCTAAATCAATCCTGTTAAAATCACATTTCAGCAGAGAGAGCTGCATATCTAGATGCTGGGGTTCTGTGTGCGGAGGATGCTCAAATGACGTAGTAGAGATTTTTCCCCTCTAAGCAGGTATTTTGGCCTCTATAGCCTCCCATCTCCTCCTGCACTTTGCTATGGAGGAGGTGTTCTGTGATGCAAGAGGCTTCAAAGAAATCTCAATGGCATGGGCGTTGACACTACTACTGACAAAACAGAACTCAATTGCAATTCTTCTCATTGCCTCAGGAGGTGGCTTGAAGGAGAAAAACACACATGGGTGCTATTCACTGTGGATTCTTGAATGGAAGAAATCTCAGAGTAGAAAAACATGTATGAGAAGGCACAGAAGTCTCCTGTAGATCACGATCACAGTGACACAATGAAAATTAACTCCATGGCCAGTATTGGTGGGAATGAGAGAGGACAGGATCTTAGACTTGGACAAGATCAGGTGCCCAAGTACATGGTTGCATTCCTTTATTCTTTCTTTCTTTCTTTCTTTCTTTCTTTCTTTCTTTCTTTCTTTCTTTCCTTCCCTTTTTTCTTTCTTTCTTTTCTTCCCTTCTTTCTTTCTTTCATTCATTCTTTCTAACTTACTTCTTCTACATCTTCTTCTTATATACTCCCACATGAGCCCACTGAATCCCAGTCTAACTATCCCTCAGAGAAATTGTCTTCTGCTTCGTTAAGGAACAAATTTTGGAGTGAGATATGAGATTCCTGCTTCCACCATGACTTACAAGGGGTCCCATTAGCTTGAAAAGATTTTCAGTAAGACATACAACGTTATAGGTGATTCAGACAGGTAAGATAGAGTGAAATGAACCACTTGAAACCATTGTCTATCATAAAACCAATCCTTTAAAAACCAGACAAGAGCACCCAGAGTTGTTTTTTCACATGGTGCCAGTCTGTTTGGGGAAGGTTTTGAAATCATAGAGAGAATGTTCCTCCTCTCCAGACAGGTATGTTTGACTATCTGGGTTCACAACTCCTCCTGCACATTGAGATGGCAGAGATTCTCTGTGATGCCAGAGGCTCTAAATAAATATCATTGATTGAGGTATTTTCCATGACGTACACCAAAAATAAAAAAAATGAAAGACATTCTCCTCAGTGCATCAGCGGGTGGGTTTAAGGAGAGAAACACACATGGAAGCAATTCACTCTGGAATCCAGAATGGACGAAATCACAGAGTAGACATACACGATTGAACAGACACTAGTGTCTCCAGTAGATCAGAATCACACCGGATCACTGAGCAATGGTAACCATTGCCAATATTAGTGGAAAGAAAAGACTACAGCATCTTAAATTGGTTAACGATCAGACGGCCTCATTCATCATCTATTCCTCCTCTCCTCCTTGTTTTCTTCTTCTTCTCTCTCCCAGGAGCCCATTAATTCCCAGTCCCACTATCCCTCACAGATATTGTCGTATTCCCTTACAAGTAGAAAGCGATGTCAGGAAAAATACAATCTGCTCTTTATCGTGATATAGACTAAGAGACAATAAGAAAAACAGAGCAGCAAAGCAGACATTATCAGTATGTTGCCTGTGGCTACAGGAAGAATAACAGAGGAGAACAATTTACAATGAAATGAAGAGGTCCCAAAAGATCGATGTCTTTCATAGAACAGATGTTGCTCATGAAAGTCTAACAACTTTATAATCCCTTGGGTAGACTCAGCGAAATCCCTGGGACAAGCACAATTGCTATAGAGACAATATCTACACCTGAATTTACGCTCCAGAAGATGATGGCCTTTCCCAAAGTCAATTGCTGGACAGGTTTCTCTGCTGATATTGAGCTTCTCCATCTTTTGTAGAAATGCTTAGTGTCTTCACCCCTTTATTTTGTATGGTGCTTACAGTTGTTGAAGAGTCCAATTGAATGTCTTTTCATGGGGGTTGATAGACAGAATCTTGTCACAGGTATATTGACCCTCAAGATTAACATCCAAATGTCCATTTTAATCCTCAATGCAGAAACCTTTTTTGTGAATACCAATAGACAATGACAAAGGCCAATCACATGAAACATCTCTGGCAGTCACCCAGAAGTGCACTCACTGCCATGCAGAACCAAATGGAAAAACATTTAAAATGAGGCAACACAATTTTCATTTCCACCATGATGTAAATGGGACCATATAAGTTTGAAAGAAAATCCATGAGACTTCAAAAATTTTAGGTAATGAAATACATACGAATGGATAGAATGGTCCACTAGACTAGGGTGTCTACCATAAAATCAAATCATAAGGAATCAGGTCTGAGCAGAGAGTTGATTATGCTGATGCCGCAGGTCTGTTTTGGGAAGCTTTTCAAATGACTTAGGTAAACTGTCTTCCTCTCCAAGCAGGTATTTTGGCCTGTCTGGGGTCCCAAGTTCTCCTGCATGCTGCTTTGGGAGAGGTCCTCTGAGGTGTATGAACCACTAAAGGAATCTCATTGGCTGAGGGCATTGACATGACAATCAGCCAAACAATACTGAACTACTTTTGCTCTCCATGCTTCAGTTAGTGGGTTTAAGGAAAACGAGATACCTAGGAAGAATTCACTGAGTATCCATAATGAACAAATTAACTGAGTTGACAGACATTTCTGAGAAGGTACAGGATTCTCCTGTAGATCACGACCACACAGGCACAGTAGAAAATTCTAACCATCACCAGTATTAGTGGGGATGAGATGGAGACAGAATATTAGACCAGGACAAGGTCAGATGACCTTGTCTATTCTTCTCTTTCTTCTTCTTCTTCTTCTTCTTCTTCTTCTTCTTCAGCTTCTGCATCTTCTCCTTCATCTTCTTCTTCTCTCCCTGATGAACCTGCTGATTCCCTGTCCACTATCCGTAACAGATATCACCTTCTTTCACTTCTAGAAGGTGCTGATATTGGAAAAAAAGAGCAATCTGTTCTAGAATGTGATTCAATACCAATCAAACACCATACAATCAAACAGAAAACAAAGCACCAATACAATCAGCATTTGTAATAAGCCTATCCCAACATGTTCAATACCAAAAAGACCAATTTCTAATTGAAAGAAGAGGTCCCATAATATCCTGGTCTTTCAAGTGACAGATGTTGCTGATAAAGTGTAAACAATCTTAACGTCCCTCGGGTGGACTCAGAAGACCCTCTGTAGAAGCCCTGATTGGAATAGAACTTATATTTAACCTGAATTTATACAAGGGATGATGGTCTTTGCCACAGTCAATTCCTGGACTGCTTTCTCAGCTGAGATTGAGCTCCTCCATGTATAGTAGAATTGCTAAGTGTCGTCACTTTCTTTGTGGTCGTGCTTACATTTGCTGAATATGGTAAATGAATGCCTTTTCATGAAAGTGGATAGACAGAATCTTGTCACAAGTATATTGTCCCTCAAGACGGAACTCCAAATGCCCATTTTAATCCTGATTGCAGAAACTTTGGTTCATGAAGACCATTAGACAAGGGGAAAGGTCAATCACACAAAAAATACCTCTGACAGTCACCCAGAATTGCATTGACTGCCATCCAGAACGCAAAAGGAACAAATTTTAGAATGAGGCCAAGAAAATTTCCATCTCAACCTTGACATAAAGGGCCCTCATTAGCTTGAAAGAAAATGAGTGAAACTTCAAAATTGTGTATCAAAATTAGATATGTATATGAAAATTTCATATCAATTATCTACTCTTACAATTGCATTTAGAATGCACAGTGTCATAATTCGATATGAAATGCTCAGTATCAATATGCTATTTGGAATGTGTTCTGTCAAAATTGCATCTCGATTATCCTCTGACATAATTGCAGATAGAATATGCTGTATGAAGATATCATTTGGAAACTTCAGTGTCAATATCGATTTTGGAATGTTCACTCTCAAAAGGAATGTACTTACTCAAAATTGTATATACTCTCATAATTGCCTTTATAATTTTCATTGTCAATTTTCCATTTGGAGCTTTCTGGTTCAAGATTTCACTTGGAAAGTTCTATGTCAAGATTCCATTAGGAATGTTCAGTGGCAAGATTCCACTTGGAATGTACAATGCCATGATTCCACTTAGAATATTATGTGTCATTATTTCATTTGGAATGTTCATTGTCTAGATTTCATTTGGTAGGTCCAGTGTCTAGATTTCGCTTGCTTCATCCAGTGTAAAAATTCTATTTGGAATGTACTCTGTCAAAAATGCATGACGATTATTCTTTCATAATTGCCTCTATAATATGCATTGTTTAATTTCCCTTTGGAATATTCTGTGTCAAGATTCCCTTAGGAAATTTCTGTGTCAAGATTCATTTTGGAATTTTCAGTGTCACTCTTCCATTTGGAAGCTTCAGTGTGAAAATTCAACTTGGAATATACTCTGTGAAAAATGGATAATGATTACACTCTGTCATAAACACTGTCATATTGTGCATTGTCAGGATCCCATTTGGAAAGTTCTGTGTCAAGGTCTTACTTCAAATATTTGTCAATATTGCATATCTATTACACTCTGTAATAATTGCCGTTATAATGTGCATTGTCAAGATTCCATTTGGAATGTTCTGTGTCAAGATTCCTTTTGGAACGTTCAGTGCCAAAATCTTTTTCGAATGTATTAGGCCAATTATGCTTAGCAATTATATTCTGCCATAATTCCTGCTAGTAAATGGATTAAATTTGGAGTGTTGTATGCAGATTCTATTTGAAATGTCCACTGTCAGAATTGCAAATAGATTGTACTTTCTCAAAATTTCCTTTATAATGGATCTAGTCAAGAGTGAATTTGGAATGTTCTGTGTCAAGGTTCCATTTG
The DNA here is from genome assembly GCA_004026705.1 of Nesogale talazaci. Lineage (NCBI taxonomy): Eukaryota > Metazoa > Chordata > Mammalia > Afrosoricida > Tenrecidae > Nesogale > Nesogale talazaci. The sequence continues at coordinate 5,672 of PVJH01012039.1, forward strand.
GAATATTAAGTGTCAGGATTCAATTTGCAATATTAAGTTTCAAAATTCTATTTGGAATTTACAGTAAAAAATACATAACGATTATACTCTGTCATAATTGCAGCTATAATGTGCATGGTCAGGATCCATTTGGAACGTTCAGTGTCAATGACTATTCAAAATGGAATCTTGAAACTGAACATTACAAATGAAATAATGACACAGAACATTCCAGGGGAAATCTTGATACAGAATATTTCAAGAGGAATCTTCACAATGTACATTATAATCTCCATTATGACAGAATATAATCCATATGCAATTTGACAGTAGACATTACAAAGAGAATTATGACACTGAACCTTCTAAATGGAATCTTGGCACAGAACATTCCAAATGGAATCTTGACACAGAAAATTCTAAGGGGAACATTGACACAGAACATTCCAAATGGAATATTGACAATGGGCATTATAGTGGCGATTATGAATGACTGTAATCAACATACAATCTTCAAAATGCACATCAAAATATCAAATATGACAGAGTGCAATCAATATGCATTTTTGATAGAGGACATTCCATTTCACAATAACTTAGAAAAGAATGTTAACACTGAACATTCCAAATGGAATGTTGACAGAGAACATTCCCAGAGGAATCTTGAAAACTCACATTATTCTGGCAAATATGACAGAGTATAGTCGACATACAAACTTCACAATGCAAACCATAATGACAATTATGATACAATACAATCAAGATGCATTTCTGATAGAAGACATTACATTTAACAATGAACTTTCCAAATGGAATATTGAAACTCATCATTCTTAATGGAATTATGACACTGAACATTCCAAGTGAAATCTTGGCACAGATCATTCCAAGTGGAATGTTAGCAGTGCACATTATAATCCCCATTATGAAAAAGTATAATCAATATGCAATTTTGACAGTGGACAATACAAATAGAATTATGGCACTGAACCTTCCAAATGGAATCGTGGCACAGAGCATTCCAAAAGGAATCTTGGCACAGAAGATTCTAAGGGGAATCGTGACAAAGAATACCCCTAATGCAATCTTGACAATGACCATTATAATAACATTTATAAGAGAGTGTAATCGACATAAATCTTCATAATGCACATGATAATGTTAATTATGACACAGTACAATTGATATGCACTTCTGATAGAGTGATCCGACCTGCGCATCAGTCAACGTGGGTTCCTGAAAGGGGGGCTGGGAATGGAGAGGACAAGAGATGCGAGAAATGGAGACAAAACAGGATTCTGATCAAGTCTCGTTTATTGAGCCAAAAGACAAGGTTAATATAGGCTAACACAGGAAGGGGGAGGTACGTTTATGGAAATGAAGGACAAAAGTGAAAAACCAATCATATGTGTATAATATGGCGGGAACAAATGGTGGGAAGCAGTTCTCAAACAGGACTGTATGCTAATTAGGTGAACTTCCAAGCGCATAGAAACAGCATTACTAATATTCTACCAATGATCATAAAGGCCACATATGAAATCGACCAACAGGCATAAAGGTCCCACAAACCATAAACTATCAAAAAAACAAAGGCAGGAAATAAATGATATACATATTAAACTTAAAAACAAACTAAGTTATAAACAGGGACTGACCGTAAAGGTCAATAATGGAGTCACTGGGGATGGGAACAGCATTTGGCTTCCCACATGCCCCCTTTTCTTATTATAATAGTAGATGCAGCCATTTTAATCAGAGGAGAGCTTAAGGTCCTTTTAGGGACTGCGTCTGTCTTAGGTTGTGAGGCAGCTAGCTCATCCTTACCCGTCATAGGTCTCAATGCATGCTTTTTATTGTGACATTGGCAAACCAGGGCCTGTCTTAGGTTGGTAGAAGTAGCGCCTTATCTTACCCATGATTGACTGTCCAGTCAAGCACACAAAGGAAAGGGGTCTTAACACTGTAAGTCCGTGAGTGGGCCACCCTTATCTTGCATCTCCAAGGGGTGATAATGCACCTATATAGGTTTAGCTTGGACTGCTTCGATCTGCTGCTTGATGAATGCCATAAGTTTATTAAACAGCACAGATCCTAATGAAACAATGATTAAAATTACAACAACAGGGCCAATAAATGAGATGAAGGCAGAAAAAATGGGAGAGTTTCACCAGACATGATTTTCTGGGGTATTTTTGATCATATAAAAAAACAAAGAATTCCACAATCTTCTATAGCTTTGCCTGGGGGGGGGGGGTCTCCTGTACTATAATTTGATCTTTTGAATGCTGTAAAATTTAAGATTAGTGGTTTTGGTTTCGCTTTACGGTGAATAGTAGTTACAGGAGTCGAGCACGTCAGCAGGACCTGAAGGCTTATTTCTCTCAGAATTCTAATAAGGAGGAGGCCTTTGCATAAATTTTCATGGAGGCCAATTAGGGTCATGGTACTGGGCTGCCTCATCATCTAATTCATCCCAATCAATTTCAGAAGGGTCTGGTGAGGGGAGGGGGTACTGGGGCCTGTGTTTCTTCAACTGGGAAAACTTTGGGCTTAGATGTGGTAACCTTGCGCTTAGAAGTGCGAGAAGAGGGCTGAACCCCGGTGGCCTAGTGGTTGTGCGCAGGACTGCGGCCCACTGGGATGGAAGTTCAATTCCAGCTCACAGGAGCAAAGGCTGGGCCTCCTACTCCCACCACCAGAGGGCAGAGATGCCTTCAAAAAAAAGAAGTGCGAGAAGAAAGAGAATGGAAATCCATGTCATTAAGAAGAGTGCCATCATCACTGTCTAAGGGAATACAATGCAACGAAGAGCATAAATCGGGTTTGGAGGAGGCTTTCAAAATCTCTTCTGACTGAGTAATGGTTTCTCTAACTTTAGGACTGTGAGCTTTGGCACTAATAATGTTTTTAATAGAGTTGTAATAAGAGTAAGCAGTAACAGGGACCTTATCGGGCCCCAAAACCCTGTAATAGTCTTCGAAACAATTTCCTACTCTATTTCAGGTTCGTATAATCCACCATACCCTCTTCAGGGAACCAGGGGCATGTTTCTTTGACAAAAAAAAAAAAAAAAACTTAAACAAATCTTTGGCCTTAACCTTTACTCCCCACGTCTTGCGCACATCACGTAACTGTCTTACAAAGACCTGATGCTAACTTAATTCTTGACCCATAATTTAGGCAACAACTCACCCATTGTTTTGGCATGGCAGGTGATCGCGACGGTGTCCGGGCAATGAATGAGTCAACTGGTCAATCCTTGATGAGTTGCCTGCTTCCTCAGGAGACTCCCCCATTTTCAGATGGCTGAGGACGAAGGAGAGCCGCTATTCGAGCTTTACAATAGAGCAGTTAAGTGTCACAGCTTAGGGTTGCAGCCAAGTGTTACAGCTGAGTTTTGCAGCGCAGCATTACAGCTCAGTGTTATAGCTCAAATGCGGCAGCTCTTCAACTTCATCAGTGAGACGAACATGTTTGGCACCAGTTGATCTGAACCATGGATCAGACAACGTGGGTTCCTGAAAGGGCAACTGAAAATGGAGAGGGTAAGAGATGCGAGAAATGGAGACAAGACAGGATTCTGAACAAGTTTCATTTATTGAGCCAAAAGACAAGGCTAATATAGGCTAGCTGAGGAATGGGGAGGTACATATATGGAAATGAGGGAAAAAAGTGAAGAACCAATCATATGCATATAATATGGCGGGAACAAATGGCGGGAAGCAGTTCTAAAACAGGTCTGTATGCTAATTAGGTGAACTTCCAAGCGCATATAAACAGCATTACTAATATTCTACCAATGATCATAAAGGCCACATATGAAATAGACCAATAGGCATAAAGGTCACACAAACCATAAACTATCCAAAAAGAAAAGGTGGGAAATAAATGATACACATATTAAACTTAAAGACAAACTAAGTTATAAACAGGGACTGGCCTTAAATGTCAATAATGGCATCACTGGGGATGGGAACAGCATTTGGCTTCCCATAATAGCGGACATTCCATTTAACAATAAACATTCCAAATAGAATATTGACATTCAACACTCCAAATTAAATCTTGACGCAGACAACTACAAATGGAATCTTGTCTAAGAACATTCCAACTGTTATCTTGAAAAAGCACATTATAATCTCCATTATGGTAGAATATAATTTATATGGAATTTTGACAGTGGACCTTACAAATAGAATTACGACTATGAACTGTCCAAAAGGAAACTTGCTGCAGAACATTACAAAGGAAATCTTGATACAGAACATTCCTAATGAAATCTACACAATGGACATTATAATGAAAATTATGACAGAGTATAATTGACATGAAATCTTCACAAAAGACATCATAATGTCAACTTTGACAGTGTATAATCTATATGCATTTCTGAAAGAGGACATTTCATTTCACTATGAGAGATACACATGTAATATTGACACTGTGTTAGTCCGGGTAGCCTAGAGGAACAAATTTCAGAGACACGCATATAGGTATAAGGAAAATGTTTATATACAAAAGTAACGGAACATGGAGAAAACATCCCAGCCTAGTCCAGCTCAAAGTCACAAGTCCGATATTAACCCATATGCCTGAAATCAGTCCATAAAGTCTCCTTCTGACTCACAAAGTCACAGGTCAGTGGGTACAGAGTCCCGGCACCGACAGGGTTGTCCCCATGGCTCCTCATTTCTAGGGCTCAGGGTCCATCAACAGCATCCTGCTCCAGCTTCAGAGGTCCAATTCCATCAGGGCAAAGCTGTGTTGTCTCTCCACTGACTCCTCCAGCTTCTCAGACACTGCCAGCTTGTCTGTGATTAATCGTCTCTGCAACTAACTCCCGACAACTGGGGAAGATAGCTTCTCATTTTCACGAGGGACATATCATGAGATTTCCCTGGAGAATCTGGTGAAAGCCATGCCCACATAGAGGCCTGATTGGCTACTCAATGGCTATCTCCAGATTAACAGGCTAGACTCCATCCCTATATTTTAATCATAAAATTAACATAAGCACATGACTGCCACAGACACTCAGCTTTCAAATGTAATCTGGATGCTGAGGAATCCAAATAGAATTTTGGCATAGAAGATGTCAATTGGAATCTTGACAATACACTTTATGGTCTCCATTATAAAAGAGCAAAATCTGAATTTAATTTTGACATTGGAAATTACAAACAGAATTATGACACTGAATCTTTCAAATGGAATCTTGGCACAGAAAATTCCAAGGGGAGTCTTGACACCGAACATTCCTATTGGAAACTTGATGATGCACATTATAATGGCAATTATGCCAGAGTACAATTGATATGTATTACTGAGAGAGAGCATTCCATTTCAAAATGAATGTTCCAAATGGAATCTTGACACTGAACATTCCAGATGGAGTGTTGACAGAGAACCTTTCAACGGGAATATTGAAAAAGAACATTCTGAATGGGATCTTGGCAAAGAACATTTCAAGTGGAATCTTGACAATACACATTATAATCTGCATTATGACAGAGTATAATCTATATAAAACCGTGACAGTGGGCATTATATATAGAATTATGACACTGAACCATCAAAATATCATCTTGGCACAGAACATTCCAAGTGGAATCTGGACAAAGAACATTCCTAATGGAATTTTGACAATGCCTATTATAATGGCAATTATTACAGAGTATAATCAACATGCAATCTTCACAATGCACACAATAAGAGCAATTATGACAGAGTTCAATTGATATGCAGTTCTGATAGAGGACCATACATTTCACAATGACTGCTCAAATTGGAATTTTGACACTGAATATTCCAAATGGAATAGTCACACAGAACATTCCAGATAGAATCTTTAAAATGCGCTTCATCATTGCAATTTTGATAGATTATAATCTTTATGGAATTTATTTTGTTGGGACATCACTGCCCTCTGGTGGTCGTGGGAACTACCCATCCATGCTCCCAGAGAGCTGGTGCTGGAATTGAGCAGCCATACCAATGGGCCACAGTCCCGCACTCAACCACTATGCCACCGGTGCTCAGTCTCATCTCTATGCAATTTTGGCAGGGGACATTCCAAATGGAATTATAACACTGAACCTTCCAGATGGAGTCTTGTCATAGAACATTCCAAGGGGAATTTTGACAATGCACATTATAATGACAATGATGACACTTATATCATCACCACACAATCTTCTTAATGTACAACATAGTGGCAACTATGACAGAGTTAATCTATATGCATTTCTGATGGAAGACATTCCATTTCACAATGAGCATTCAAAATGGAATATTGAAACTGATTATTTAAAATGGTATCTTGGCACAGACCCTTCCAAGTTGAATCTTGACGATCAATATTATATTCGCCAATATGACAGATTATAATCTATATGCAATTTTGAGAGTGGATATTACAAATAGAACTATGACACTGAACCTTACAAATGGAGTCTTGGCACAGAACCTTCCAAGTGGGAACTTGAAACAGAATATTCCAAGGGCATCTTGACACCAAAAATTCCTAATTCATTGACAGGGCACATTATAGTGGCAATTATGACAGAGAATAATCGACAATCAACCCTCACAATGCACATAATATGGGCAATTATGACAAGAGTGAAATCGATAAAGATATCTGATAGAGGACACTTCATTTCATAATGACTGTTCGAAATGGAATATTCACACTTAAAATTCCAATTAGAATATTGACGCTGAACATTCCAAATGAAATCTTGGCACACAACATTCTAAGTGGAATCTTGACAGTGCATATTATAATTGCCATTATGATAGAGTCTAATCGATATGCAATATTGACAGTGGACAGTACAAATAGAATTATGACACTGAATCTTCCAAATGGAATCTTGGCACAGACAATTCCAAGGGGAATCTTGACACAAAACAATCGAAGGGGAATCTTGACACAGAACAGTCAAAATGGAATCTTGACAATGCCCATTATAATGGCAATTATGACATAGTATAATCAAAATGCAATCTTCACGATGCACAACATAATGGAATTGATGATAGAGTACAATCAACATGCATTTCTGATAGAGGACATTGCATTTCACAATGAACATTCCAAATGTTATATTGACACTGAATATTTAAAATGGAATTATGGCACAGATCATTCCAAGTGAAACCTTGACCATGCATATCATAATCACCATTATGACAGACTATAATTGCTATACAATTATGACACTGAACCTTCCAAATGGAATCTTGTCACATAATATTCCAAAGGGAATCTTGACACAGAACTTTCCAATGGGAATCTTGGCACAGAACATTCCAAGGGGAAACTTGAAACAGAAAGTTCATAATGCAATCTTGAATCTGGACATTATAATGACAATTATGGCAGAGTATAATCGATATGCAATCTTCATAATGCACATCATAAATGCATTTATTACACAGTACAATCTATATACATTTTAACAGAGGACCTTACATTTCATAATGAATGGTCTAAAAGGAATATTGGCATTCTTCATTCCAAATGGAATCTTGACACTGAGCATTCCAAATGGAAACTTGGCAGAGAACATTCCAAGTTGAACCTTGACAGTCAATATTTATTCGCCATTAAGAAAGAGTATAATCGATACACAAACTTGACATAAGACATTACAAATAGAATTATGACACTGAAACTTCCTAATGGAATCTTGACACAGAACATTCCAAATGAAATCTTGAAACTGGACATTATTATGGCAATTATGACAGAGTAAAATTGTCACACAATCTTCACAATGGACATCATTTGGACAATTATGACAAAGAACAGCTGATATGCATTAATGATAGATAACATTTCATTTCACAATTTCTGTTCTAATGGAATCTTGACACTGAACATTCCAAAGGAATGATGGCAACGAACATTTCAAGGGGAATCTTGACAATGCACATTATAATCACAATTTTGACAGTATAATCTATTTGCAATTTTGACATTGGCCATTACAACCTAGAATTATCACACTGAACCTAAAAAATACAGTCTTCTCACAGAACAATCCTAATGAAATGACAGTATAATCGACATGCCATCTTTACAATGCACATCATATATGGCTATTATGAGAGTACAATCAATGTGCATTTCTGAAAGAGGACGTTTCATTTCACAGTGAACGTTCCAAATGGAATATTGACCCTTAATATTCCAAAGGTAATCTTGGCAAAGATCTAACCAAATGGAATCTTTGTTGTCTTTTTATTGGGGGGGGGCATCACTGTTCACTGTTAGTGGGAGTAGGAGGCCCAGTCTCTTGTGGAGCCACTGCTGGAATTCAACCTCCATCCCAGTGGGCCGCAGTCCTGCGCACAATCATTACACCACTGGGGCTCAGCCACTAAATGGAATCTTGAACATGCACTTTATAATTGCAATTTTGAAAGACTATAATTGGTATGAAATTTTGACATTAGAATTTACAAATAGATTTATGACACTGAACCTTTCAAATGGAATCTTGGCACAGAAAATTCCAAGGGGAATCGACACATATCATTCCTAATAGAATCTTGACAATCCACATTATAATGGCAATTATGACACAGTACAATCAATAGGCATTACTGATAGAGGATATTCCATTTCAAAATGAATGTTTGAAATGGAATCTTGACGCCAAATGGAATAGTGACATAGAATATTCCAAGTGGAACCTTGACTCAAAACATTCCTAATGGAACCTTGACGACGTACATTATAATAGCAATTATGACAGAGCACAATCAATATGCATATCTGATAAAGGATATTTCATTTCATAATGACTGTTCCAAATGGAATATAGAAATTCAACATTCAAAATAGAATCTTGACAGTGAACATTTCAAATGGAAAATTGGCAAAGAGCATTTCAAGTGCAATCTTGACAATGCACAATATAATCTCCAATATGACAGAGTATAATCAATATGCAATTTTGGCAGTGGACATTACATATAGAATTATGACACGGAATCTTCCAAATGAATCTTGGCACAGAACATACCAAATTGAATATTGACACAGAATATTGACACAGGGAATCTTTACATAGAGCATACCTAATGGAATCTTGACAATGACCATTATAATGGCAATTATGACATAGTATAATCGACATGCAGTCTTCACAATGCACACCACAGGGGCAATTATGACAGAGTACAATTATGCATTTCCGATAGAGCACATTCAATTTACAATGAAGGTTCCAAAAGGAATATTGAAACGGAATTTTAAAAATGGAATCTTCGCACAGATCATTTCAAGTGGAATTTTGACAATGCAAAATATAATCACCATTATGACAGATTATAATCAATAAGCAATTTTTACAGTGGACATTCCATATAGAGTTCTGCCACTTAACCTTCTAAATGAAACCTTGGCACAGAACATTCCAAATGCAATATTGACAGGGAACATTCAAAGGGAAATCTTGACACAGAGCATTCCTAATGGAATTTTAACAGTGCCCATTATAATGGGAATTATAAGAGTATAATCAACATGCAATCTTCATGATGCACATTATAATGGCAATTATGACAGAGAACAATCGATATGCATTTCTGATAGAGGATATTTCATGTCACAATGACTGTTTCAAATGGAATATTGATACTCAACATTCCTAATCAAATCTTGATGCAAAGCACTCCAAATGGAATCTTGTATAGGGCATTCCAAATGGAATCTTGACAATGCACATTATAATCTCCACTATGACAAAGAATAATCTATACGCAATTTTGACAGTACACATTACAAATATAATTATAACACTGAACTTTCCAAATGGAGTCTTGGCAGAGAACATTCCAAATGGAATTTTGACACAGAACATTCAAAGGGGAAACTTGACACAGGACATTCCAAATTGTCACTTGACAATGGACATGATAATGACAATTATGATAGATTATAATCGAAAAGCAATCTTAATGTACATCCTCATTGCAATTATGACCGAATGCAATCGATATGCATTTTTGATAGAGGACATTCCACTGAAAAATGAGTGTTCCAAATGGACTATTGTCACTCAACATTCCAAATGGAATATTGATACTGAACATTCAAAGTGGGCACAGAACATTGCAAATGGATCTTGTCACAGAGCATTTCTAATGGAATCATGACAATGTCCATTAAAATGGAAATAACAATAGAGTATAAACGACATGCAATATTCACAATGCACATCTTACTGACTATTATGACAGTGTACAATCAATATGCATTTCTGATAGAGGACAGTCTATTTCACAATCAAGGTTTTTAATGGAATACTGACACTAAACATTGCAGATTGAATCTTGACTCTGAACATTCCAAATGGAATCTTACTAAATAATATTTCAAGTGGAATCTTGACAATGCACACAATAATTGCCATTGTCAGAGTATAATAAATATAAAATTTTGACAGTGGACATTACAAATAGAATTATTAAAATGAGTCTTCCAAAGGGTGACTTATGACAGAACATCCAAATGGAATCTTGACACAGAAAAATCCTAATGGAAACTTGACAATGGACATTACAAAGACAATTATGACCGATTATAATTGATATTCAATCTTCAAAATGCACAACATAAGGGCAATTCTGCCAGAGTATAATCAATATGCATTTCTCATAGAAGACATTCTGTTTCACAATGAATGTTCCAAATGGAATAATGACACTCAACATGCCAAATGAAATCTTGACACTGGGCATTCCAAATGTAATCATGGCACAAATCACTGCGAGATATATCTTGACAATGCATTATATCCGCCATTACGACAGAGGGTACTTGGTATGCAATTTTGACAGTGGACATTAAAAATAGCATTATGACACTGAATTTTCCAAAAAGAACCTTGACTCAGAACATTTCAAGGGGTTACCTTGACACAGAACATTTCAAATGGAATCTTGATAATAGATATTATAATGTCAATTATGACAGAATATAATTGCTATGCAATCTTCCCAGTGCACGTAATAAGCGCAATTATGACAGAGTACAATCGATATGTATTACTGATAGACAGCATTCCATTTCACAATGACTTTTTGAAATGGAATCTTGACACTGAAGATTACAAATTGTATGGTGACAGAACATTTCAATGGGAATCTTGAAACAGAGCATTCCTAATGGAAACTTTACGATGCACATTATAATGGCAATTATGACAGAGTATAATCGACATGCAATCTTCACAATGCACATGATAATGGTAAGTATGACAGAGTACATTCAATATGCATTTCTGAAAGAGGATATTTCATTTCACATTGAGTGTTCAAAAAAAATCTTGACACTGAATATTCCAAATGGAATATTGGTATGGATAATTCCAACGGGAATCTATAAACAGAACATTTGAAGATGAATATGGAGAATGCTTATTATAATGACAACTATGACAGAGTATAATTGACATGAAATCTTCACAATGCACATCAAAATGGCAACTATGACAGAATACAATCAATGTGCATTTCTGATAGGGGATGTTCCATTTCAAAATGAATGTTCCTAGTGGAATATTGAGACTCAATATTTCAAATGGAAACTTGACGCTGAATATACCAAATGAATTTTGGCAAAGAGCATTCATTCCAAGTGGAAACTTGACAATGCACATTATAATCTTGATTATGACAGTATAATCTATATGCAATTTGGCAGTGCACATTACAAATAGAATTATGACACTGAACCTATAAAATCTTGGCACAGAACATTCTAAATGGAAGCTTGATACAGAACATTCCAAGGGGAACCTTGACATAGAACATTCTAAATGAAATATCGACAATGGATATTATAATGGAAAATATGACAGTATAATCGACATGCAATATTCACAAAGATATAATAATGGTTATAATGAAAGAGTACAATTGATATGCATTTCTGATAGAACACATTTTATTTCACAATGAATGTTCCAACTGGAATATTGACATTCAAAATTCCAAATAGAAACTTGACACTGGAAATTCCAAGTGGAATATTGGCAAAGAACATTCCAAATGGAATCTTGACAATGCACATTATAATCGCCATTATGATAGAGCATAAATGGTATGTGATTTTGACAGTGGACATTACAAATACAATTATGACACTGAACCTTCCAAATGGAATATTGACATTGGACATTATAATGGCACTTATGACAGAGTATAACCGACATGCAATCTTCACAATGCACACCATAATGTCAATTATAACAGAATACAATCGATATGCATTTCTGTTAGAGGACATTACATTTCACAGTGACTGTTTGAAATGTAATTTTGACAGTGAATATTCCAAATGGAATGTTGGCACAGAACATTCCAAGGGAATCTTGACATAGAACATTCCTAGTAGAATCTTGAATATGCACCTTATCATCGCAATTTTGACAAAGTATAATCTGTATGCAATTTTAATAGTGTACATTACAAATGGAATTATGACACTGAGCCTTCCAAATGGAGTCTTGGCACAGAAGATTCCAAGGAAAATCTTTGCACAGAAAATTCCAAGTGGGATCTTGACAATTCACATTATTATATTTAATTATTTAATAATTTTATTGAGGGCTCATACATCTCTTTTCATCATACATAGTTCAATACATCATTATGTATACTGTGCCAAGCAATCTCACTTGACTGCCCTCTTCAACATTCTTCGAACATCTGCCTTTCCACTTGGGCCCCTGATATGAGCCTCTCTTCCTTCCCCCTCCATCCTTTTCTCCCCTCCCCCCCCAGTCCTCATTACACTGCAATCATTATTGTTTTGTCATATTTTACACTGTCCGACATCTCCCCTTGCCCATTCTTCTCTACGTCCATCCTCCATATAGGAGAAAGTCTGGAGATCCCCATATCTGGCTTCCTCTCTCCACCCCACCTCCCCTCCACCGATCCGGCAACTCCACTCCCACCACTGACCCCAAGGGGTCCATCCACCCCTAATTCCCTTCGTTTCCCGCTCCCATCTCTGATAGTGGACCACTTCCAGTCCAGCTGGAACTGTAGGGCAACGTTGGGACCATCGTGTTTGGGGGTGGAAACTTTCGGGAAATTGAGGAAAGTTTTATGCTTCATTTCTACCTCCCTTTCCCTTGATTGGCCCATCTACTCTCTGTGACTTTCCTGTAAGGGGGTGTCCAATTTCCCACAAGTGGGTTTTGAGTCCACACCATGCTTTCCCCATCATTCTTATTGTTTTGGATGTTTGATGTCTGCTCCCTTTGACACCTCATGATAACACAGGTTGGGGTGCTTCTTCTATGTGGACTTTGCTGTTTCTGCGCTGTGTGGACACTTGCTCCCCTTCAAGCCTTTAAGATCCCAACTACTTTATCTTTTGGTGGCTGGATGCCATCAGGTTATTCAGCTCCATCTGCCTCTGCACCCTTTTGTCCTCAGCTATCATTTCGGGAGGGTGGACATATACTGAGATGTTTTTTGTTCTTTGATGCCTGATACCTGGTTCTTTCTTCTCATCATGGTCACACAGGTTGGTGTGACTTTTTATGGTAGGTATTATTGCACTGTTTGCTCATCTTCAAGCCTTTGAGGCCTCAGGCATTTTATCTTTTTATAGCCGGGTAACATTAGCCATCTTCAACACTCTTTCTCCTGTCTCCACATGTCCTCAGTGATCAACTCAGGAAAGTGTGTACACAGTAATATGCTTTTTTCCTGTTTGATGCCTGAGACCTGATCCTTTTGTCACCTCTCAGCCACACTGGCTGGTGTGCTTCTTCTGTGTGGACTTGGATACTTGTCAGCTATTTCGTTGTTTGTTTATCTTCAGGCTTTGAGAACCCTATATCTTTTGAGACTCTATATCTTTTGATATCTGAGTGCCATTGGTTTTCTTCACCACATTTGCTTATGCACCTATTGGACTTCATTGATCATATTGGGCCGTTGAGCATAGTGGCCAGATTTATAGAACAAAGAGTTCATGCATTGAGGGAGTGCTTGGGTGCGGACCCAAGGTCCAGCTGCTGCCTTAGTACTAAGCCGATAACTATATCTTCCTGAATTTATTTCCACCTTATCATAGATGATTATATTTATATATATAGATGCCTGTGTTTAGACCTCTACAAGTGCTCTTGGCCTTCTTGTTCCATCCTCTATGTCCTGCTGCATTCCTCCTGTCCCACTTTCATGCTCAGTCTTTACTTGAGTTTCATAACTCGTCTCTGTTACATTACAATTATTTTGGCCCTCTCAGGCCTCCCCCACTCTCCTGCGCACCAACTGCAGACCACTGGTTACTCCCCCCTTCCCTGAGTCTGTCGATGAGCCCCTTCCTATCCCTCTTCCCCTATGGATGTCAAGAACCATCAGTCCAGTTGTTCTCTTCTCCGGACTTTCCAGCCAGGAGTGTTCCCTTTTTCATTTGGTCCATTTTGAGGATGCAGACCACTTTGCTTCCCTCCTGTGTGACCCCCGAATTGTCCTCTGTCACTGTCTATAGGGCCACAGTGTGACAGGGCCTCTTGTTGTTTGCCCAGCCCCCCCTGTGGCTTAGGACCCCACAGGAGTGTAGTCCTTTGAGCATCCTGGGCAGGAATCTGTCCCGAGCCATCCAGCCCGGGCTTGCTTGGCCAGGCTATAGTCACGTAGCCTGAACTCTGTCCCGGTCATTTGCTGAGATTAATGGTCTGTTACTTTTGTAACTTTTGCATAGACCTTGAGTTGTGGACAGCTGGCCTCCTTTGGAGGGTGGTTGTAGGGACGGCCCTGGCCTTCGAGGCTTGACAAGATGATATAAGTAGTGAACAGAGCATATGTAATTATCCTCTGTCTTGCAGGTGTGCTGACCTTCACTTTTTAACTTTGAAGATAACTATGTTTCATGCCTTGGCTTGTTGCCTAGGTTTGCTTACCCTATAAAATTGGTTTATTTCTCCCTAATAAACGAGGCTTGATCATACCCCTGTTTTGCCTCCATTCTTCACGTTTTCCTACCCATCTTCATCTTTCAGGCTCCGGACCCAGAGATCCAAGTTCGAGTGTCCCGCGGGCTGGGACATTCATGGCGCCCAACGTGGGGCTAGTCTTGCGAGTCTAAAGGGCTATTTCCATGAGCCACGCGCTCCAAGAAGCTAGTCCTCCTCGCGGATGGCCACCTGGAGAAGGAGGACGTCCCTGGAAAAGAGCAAACAACCCCGAGAATCGGTCGACCCCCTCCCCGTTTGTTGCCTCCCCGGCGGCGAGGTTACCTGCTGCGTGATCTGCCTAGAGATGAGTCGTTCTTTGCAATCATGGGTATGGAATTAAGCCAGCACCAGATAATCATTGGTCAGTTAAGAGATACCCTTTGGACGCGAGGAGTAAAGGTTAAAGCTAAGGATATGTTTAAGTTCTTTGATTTCATTAAAGATACATGCCCCTGGTTTCCACAAGAGGGCACTATTTCCGCACGTACGTGGGACCGTGTGGGCGATTGTTTAAATGATTACTATGAGGTGTTCAGGCCGGAACGCGTTCCTGTTACAGTAAAATACTATTAAAATTTAATTAAGGAGATTATTGATGTTAAAAACAATGACTCACATGCCAGTCGCTTTATTGCTCAAACCGAAACTATCTTAAAAACAGCTTCCAATCTGGAGCTAAGGTCCTCTTTGCAGTTTATTTCACTGGAGGACAAACCAAATTCGGGGTCCAAGGATGAATCTAGTCCTACATTGCCTCCGCCTAGCAAAAATCTTTTCAAATATCCAAGTTTGCCTAATCTCCAGCACAACCTTGTTAAGAATACTGTTCCCCAAATGTCAAATAACAAACAGGAACGGAAAAGGACCTGGGACCGCTTAGGGGCCAAGCCCAAGTCAGACTCCGCCGTCCGTGGTACCTTTGGTCTCCTGAAAGATCCAAGTGAGGAGAACTGGGACGATATGGAGGAACAAGTCGCTCGTTATCTTGATCGCGACCCTCCTTCTTACTCGACCTCGTTTCCCGTGTATCCCTCAGCACCAGAAAATCAAAATGGTGGCACTATCCCACCGCGAGCAGAAATTAATAACAGCGGCGGCTTTTCGCAGCAAGTGAAAATTTTAAATGGTGGCGGTTTCTCACCACGGCCGGAAAGTCCAGATGACGCCGGCTTTTCAACATATTTAGAGAATTTTAATGTCAGCAATTTTCCATGGCTTGAGCCTCGGGGAAATAACAATAGGCAATATTTGCAACCCAGAGTGGTGAAGGTCAGTCCTTGGCTAGTTCCCCCGACCTTTGGCCAACATTGTCGAGCTTTAGCCTTCCCCGTTGTGGAATACAAACTCAAGGGAAGTGAGCAGTCTGTGCGTCACCATGATAATTTCTCCTTTACTCAAATAAAGGAATTAAAGAAGGCGGACACATCATATGGAGCCAATGCTCCCTTTACTCTTAAGTTTACTTGCAAATATCTGCGAGAAATGGCTGACTCCAGATAATTGGAAAATCCTGGCTCGATCCATCCTTTCTGCAGGGGATTATTTGTTATGGAAATCTGAGTATTTTGGATTTTGTAAAGAAACTGCTGAGTTCAATGTCAGAACTGATACCCCCTGGGCCAGGGATATATTAACTGGTGAAGGCATTTACACATCTAAGGAATGGCAGTCTGTTTTCCCACTGGGATTGTTTGCTCAAATCAAAGACGCAGCCCTTAAGGCTTGGAAAAAAATCGCTTCCAAAGGTGACCCTAGCCTTGCCCTTACAGATATTAAGCAAAAGCCCGAGGAACCTTTTACGGATTTTGTAGCGCGTCTTAGCTCCGCTGTGGAGCGGCTTTTTGGAATTTCAACGGCAAATGCCAATTTTATTAAACAACTTGCCTTTGAAAATGCAAATCTGTCCTGCAAAAACACCATTCGGCCATGTCGTAAAAATATGGATCTTGATGGGTATATTTGACTTTGTGCAGATATTAACTTCTCCCAACAACAGGATGTGGCTGTGGCGGCAGCCATTGGCAGTCAAATGATGCAGCAATTTTTGGTTAATACCCAGCAATCTCCTAAGCAATGTTTTAAATGTGGCCAGCCAGGACATTTCACTCAACAATGCCTTAATAATAACATCTGTGGGGTTCCTTTTGCTCCTCCCATGCAGCAGCATAAACCTTCTAGCCCCTGTCCTCGCTGCAGGTGCAGATATCATTGGGCCAGGTATTGTAGAAACGTCCCAGGAAATAATAATTTTTTACAAGCAAATAATAATTTTCCCTCCTTCACCCGTTCGGGAAACGGAATGAGGGGCCAGCCTCAGGGCCCACGACATATCTTGGAGGCAGTCAATTTTGTCCCAGCCAGCAGCACGGCAACTCCCTCCCATTTTTTGAACAGCCAAAATATCGCTTCCCCCGATTAGACCTCTGTCCTGCCACCCATACAGTATTAACTGAGGAGGCGGGCTCACAAACTGTTGCCACTAACTTTATGGGGCGTCTCCCTCCTTCCACTGTTGGGCTTGTGCTCGGAATCGCTAGCAGCAATGTTCCCTCACTTCAACTTTCCCCAGGTCTTATTGATGAAACATTTGCTGACGTGGTTCAAGTCTTGGCAAAATCAACTAAAGGAATAGTTATATTAAATACTAATCAAATTATTGTTCAGTTAATTTTATTTCCTACTACTCTCCCTTTGGACTCTAATAAATCAGCTTTTTGGGTATGCTCCATCACTGATCAAAAACCATCCCTCACACTTTGGTTGGACAAAAAACCTTTTCAAGGGCTTATAGACACTGGAGCTGACGTTACCATTATTGCTGAACAGCACTGGCCTAAATCATGGCCTACTTCAGAAAGCTTTACCAACCTACAGGGAATAGGGCAAAGCAGTAATCCCAAACAAAGTTCCAAGTATGTATCTTGGAAGGATGAGGAAGGGAACTCCGGAATTGTTAAGCCATTTGTGTTGTCCCATTTACATTTTAATTTGTGGGGCCGTGACCTACTGTAACAAATGCAGATCATTATGTGTAGTCCTAATTCTACTGTTACTGCTCAAATACTATCACAGGGCTTCGTCCCTGGTACAGGGTTGGGAAAAACTAATACAGGGATTACTAAACCTATTAATCTAAAGGCTCATCAAGGCACAAGAGGCCTTGGAAATTTTTAGTCGCGGCCATTGACTTACCTGCACCCCATGCTGATCCTATTGTCTGGAAATCAGATACGCCTGTCTGGGTGGATCAGTGGCCGCTAACATCAGAAAAATTATGTGCAGTTCAGCAGTTAGTGCAGGGACAGTTAAATGCTGGACACATTTCGGAAAGCAATTCTTCTTGGAATATTCCCATTTTTGTTATTAAAAAGAAATCTGGAAATCTGGAGTTTACTTCAGGATTTACGAGCAGTTACGCCACTATGGTAATTATGGGGTCTTTACAGCCAGGCCTGCCCACTCCGGTTGCTATCCCTACTGGATACTATAAAGCAATTATTGATTTAAAAGATTGCTTCTTTACTATTCCATTGGCCCCTCCCTATCGAAAACGATTTGCCTTCAGTGTTCCATCTATCAACTTTAAAGAACCTATGAAGCATTTTCAATGGAATTTTCTCCCACAGGGAATGGACAATTCTCCATATCTTTGCCAAAAATTTGTTTCCCACGTTTTACAGCCAGTTAGAACTGCTTAGCCTCAAATATATATTATCTATTATATGGATGACATCCTCCTTGCAGGCCAGGACAGCACACAAGTGCTTTCCTGTTTTAAACAACTATGTGATTGCCTTAATAAGGCTGGTCTTTGTATTGCACCTGAAAAAGTCCAGGTGCAGGAACCTTACACTTATTTAGGTTTTGAACTTCACCCTAACAAGATTATTAATTGGCAGGCCTCCATTCGTACTGAGCAATTAAAAACATTAAATGATTTTCAAAAACTGTTAGGTGACATCAATTGGCTGCGTCCCTATTTGAATAACCACTGGAGACCTAAAACCTCTTTTTGATATTTTAAAAGGCGACCCTCAACCTACGTCACCCCACAGCCTTACGCCTCAGGCTTTACAAGCACTACACATAGTAGAAAGAGCAATAGCCCAACAGTTTGTAACACAAATTAATTACTCTTTACCCTTGCAACTCATAATATTCAATACGCAAATCACACCTACAGGATTATTTTGGCAGAATAACCCCATTATGTGGTTGCATTTGCCTTCGTCACCAAGCAAAGCCCTTAAACCTTATTATGAGACCGTTGCTGATTTAATTATTTTGGGTAAAACAAATAGCCGAAAATATTTTGGAATTGATCCTGCTATTATTGTACAACCTTACACCCAAGGACAACTCACGTGCTTGTTTCAAAACTCAGACGAGTGGGCTATTGCCTGTGCTTCATTTTTAGGAACTCTAGACAACCATCACCCCCCTAACAAGCTTGTTCAATTTTGTAAATTGCATGCTGTAGTGTTTCCTAAAATAACCAGGCTACAACTTTTAAGTAATGCTCATTTGGTCTTTACTGATGGCTCTTCAAATGGCACTGCTGCCTATGTCATCAATAATCAAACTTTCAGAGTTATCACCAATCATACCTCGGCACAATTGGTGGAATTGCAAATGTTAATTGAAATTTTTTCCCAAGCCCCCCATATACCGTTAAATATAATTACCGATAGTGCTTATATGGCCAACTCTGTACCTTTATTAGCGACTGTTGCTCAAATTAAGCCTGTTTCTCCTGCAGCAACCTTGTTTGCCACACGTCAAAAACTCATATTACAAAGAACCGCCCCTTTTTACTTGGGTCACATCAGAGCGCATTCCGGCCTACCAGGCCCCTTGTGGAAGGAAACAGGATAACTGACGCAGCCACCCAAATAATTGCCATTGCAGCAGCTATTGTAACCAATAAGGTGTCTTTAGCGCAAGAGGTCCACAATTTACATCACCTTAATGCTCATACTTTAAGGCTCATGTTTCAAATCACTAGGGAACAAGCCAGACAGATTGTAAAAAAATTGTAAAAATTGTGTTACCCACCTTCCTGTGCCTCACTTAGGAGTTAATCCTAAGGGGCTTGCACCTAACCTGCTTTGGCAGATGGACGTCACTCATCATTCAGAATTTGGTACTTTAAAGTACATTCATGTTTGCATTGATACCTTCTCTTCAGTCGGGAGAAGCCACCAAGCACGTTATAGCCCATCTCTTGCACTGCTTTTCCATATTGGGCAAACCTAAGCAAATTAAAACTGACAATGGTCCAGGTTATACTGCCAAGGCTCTTTAACGGTTCTGTGCTACATTATAAATACAGCACATAACTGGAATTCCATACAATCCGCAAGGCCAGGGAATGGTAGAGAGAACTCATCTTTCCATAAAAACCCTGATTTCTAAAGTCAAAGGCACTGATTGGTGTTCTAACAGGAACACACCACGCAGTATATTGTGTCATGTGCTTTTTATAAAAAAAAAACTTTCTCGTGTTGGACAAAGATGGCAAGTCAGCTGCAGACCACTTTTGGCACAGTGGTACACAAACTCAGTTTGCTATGGTCAAATGGAAAGACCCCATTGACAATGTCTGGCAGGGACCAGATCTCATGCTTATTTGGGGAAGAGGATCTGTTTGTGTATTTTCTCAACAACATAATGCTGCTAGATGGCTACCAGAACAGAACGACTGGTAAGACAAATTGATAACAAGTTACCGTCCAGGAAGGAAAACTCCTCCTGAGGAAGCCTTTGTTCTTTTGTCTTGCAGATTCAGTGAAGTGATCAATGCAACAACCTTTTGTAACCTTATATTGCTGGGCACCACCCTCCTAATTTCGGCCATAGTATTGGCGGCAATTATTCCTGAAGACTGGACCATCTGGCAACGAAGCTTCCTTATTGTTCTTTTTCTTTTTTATTGTTATTTTTCGCTAGCCTTGCGCTGTGTTTGGCTCTAAAGTTTTAATTAGTTTTAATTGGTACCCAGTATAAGTTTTAATCATGATTGTGCGGAATTTTGTCTTTTTTGTTGGAACCTCACTTTGTTTTTTGTGGACCATTAATGCTACCCATGTTGAGCCAAACTATAAAATCACCTCCCCAACAGCCTAGAAATTTTTCTCAGTGAAAATTTTACTAATGAGCCACGCCATAAACAGGGCGTTACTCAAAACCCGAACCGCGGAGAACCTCAAGGCCATATCCTGGCCACCACAACTTACCCTCCTACTGGTTGCCCCGTTCCTCTAACTTTAAACTTCACCTTTTTTAGAGGAAGCTACAAATATAGAGATGGCAGTGGAAACCCCGTCGTTAAGCACATTGAAGGTCGGGGACTACTTTGTTTTCTTTATGACCAATTTAAACCCTCCTGCAATACTTCTTGGGTTCAGGCGAATGTTGGTTGTCCATGGAAATCCTGCCGACTTCATTACGTACATACTGGGGTCCTTGAATTCACCAAACAGTGTTTTTCTTGGATAGGCACCCATTATGTAATCACTCTTCCTGATCCAAATCATGATTGTTGGACTAGTCAAGTCCCTGGCACCTGGGATCTCCATTACTGGGACAACTATCCTTACTCTAAAATTTATATTTGGAAATCCATTGTTCAAGTACAATCAACAGTTCATCAGCACATTCAACTCCAAGAGCAAGCTTTACAATCTGCTATACATACCTTATCTAACCCATTTTCCTGGCTCGCCATTTTGCAAGAAGCCCTTATCTGGGCCAATGTTACAAATTCACTTATTAATAGAAATTGTTTTATGTGCGCTGCTCTAGAAAGAGCACCTCTGGCGGCCGTACCTGTTTTTCAACCTAACCACACCCAGTTTTATCTCTCTAAATGTTCACCTTTTACACCTATCTCACAAGTTCCTTTGTTTTTGCTTCCCAATAGCACCCAAGTTCCTTTCTGTTATTTTCATTCGTCTTCAAAATTCTGTAATGTAACATCCATGCCTGTTCAACCTTTATGTGCACCTAATGGATTCTTCTTTTGGTGCAATGGTATGTTGGATAAAAAACTAAATAATACAATGTCTGATATGTTATATTTGCCTGTTACATTAGTACCCCAACTTACTGTTTATACCAAGGGGGAGTTTGTGGGCATTATTCGGCAATTCAGGATTATCCGCTATAAAAGGGCAGTATTTCTTCCTGTATTAGTAGGTCTCTCCTTGGCTTCTTCCGCAGCAGCTATTGGACTTAGTAGCGGAGCTTCAGCATATTCAGTCATCTCCAACAACGAGTTATCCTTATGCTTCCAATTGGCCATAGATGTGTCATCTGAGTCACTCGCATCTCTTCAACGCCAGATTACATCAGTGGCACGAGTGGCCCTACAGAACAGACGAGCCTTAGACCTTCTAACAGCAGACAGAGGAGGCACCTGTTTGTTCCTGAATGAAGAGTGCTGCTACTACATCAACGAATCCGGAGTAGTAGAAGATCGCATCATAGAACTGAACAAAATCAGCGATGAACTGTTACAATCCCATCGACAAAAAACTGAGACCAATACTTGGTGGAGTTCCCCTTTATTCTCGTCATTGCTTCCAATTATTTCTCTGCTCATTGCCTTCCTAGTTGTGATTTCCCTGGGGCCAGTTATTTTTAACAAGCTTTTGGCGTTCAAGCAGCAAATAGAATCCGTGCAGGTGAAACCAATTCAGGCACATTATCATAGGTTGGAAATGGAAGACAGTGATGGTCGTTGCAGACACAGTGTATCCACCAACCTCCCTCGCATGCGTGCTGTGCTGGCTAGCCAATGGTGAGTAAGAGCTAATGGCAGCTGTACCAACCTAAGACAGGCCTGGGTTTGCACGTACATCGGCATTCCCAGGACCAATGATGGGTAAGGACAGCCTGCGTGCTGGCCAACCTAAGACAGGCACAGTTCCCGCATCAGCTAATTGTTTTTTTCCACCTACCCCTATTAATACAAAAAAGGGGGACCTATCCAGAGCCATCCAGCTCGGACATGCTTGGCCTGGCTACAGTCACGTAGCCTGAACTCTGTCACGGTCATTTGCTGAGATTTATGGTCTATTACTTTTGTAACTTTTGCATAGACCTTGAGTTGTGGAGAGCTGGCCTCCTTTGAAGGGTGGTTGTAGGAACTGCCCTGGACTTCTATGCTTGACAAGATGATATAGGTAGTGAATAGAGCATTTGTAATTATACTCTGACTTGCAGGTGTGCTGACCCTCACTTGTTAACTTTGAAGATAACTATGTTTCATGCCTTGGCTTGTTGCCTAGGTTTGCTTACCCTATAAAATTGGTTTATTTCTCCCTAATAAATGAGGCTTGATCATACCCCTGTCTTGCCTCTTCGCGTGTTCCTACCCATCTTCATCTTTCAGGCTCCGGACCCAGAGATCCAAGTTCGAGTGTCCCCCGGGCCGGCACAGGAATCAGGACAGCATGGGGACCAGACCGGCTCTCATTCTCTTCCTTCATTTCCACTTGTCTCTATGTGGGGGTGGCGTGCTGGTACCTTTCTACCACCTTTTCTCTGCTACGCCCACTTATATTGAGGGAGTCAGTCTGGCTCTACTTATGTCTGGCATTGTTGCTCTCCATTTTCATGCTTCCTTCCAACGCTGCCCTCACGTTTGGGTGTTGCATCGTAGGATCTGCATGCTTGATTCAGCTTCTGTGGACACCATATCAGTACTCTCCCCTTGGGTGATTTAGTGCCCTGCTCCCTTCACTAGCTTTTTAATTTTGAACCTCCTTTTTCTCTCAAGCCATTTCACCTTCCCTTGTTATGCTGTACCCAATATGTACATCCCTGGGTTTGGTTCCACCTCCTCCCCTTTCCCTGGATCTCTGACAAACTGTTATGTTATAGGGAAATTCCCTCCTATAACTATCATACTGGTTACACTTACCTCAGTGGGCTCATGCTGTACTTCTCCTTTTGTGTTTGACTCACTTCACTTAGCATAATTTCCTCCCACTCTTCCCATGAGATGACATGCTTCCTGTGCTCCTCAGTACTTTTGAGTGAAGCATAGTACTCCATTGTGTGCATGTGCAGGAGATTGCTAATCCACTCATGTACCGATGGAAATTTAGATTATTTCCAACTTTCTACGATAGTGAATTGCGCTGCAATAACCATGGGCATGCACACAACGGGCCCTGTTTTATTTCTTATCTCTTCTGGGTATATACCCAATAGAGGGATAGTTGGTTCATAAGGTAGTTCAATTTCAATTTTCGTTATGTATTGCCAGATTTATTTCCATAATGGCTGAACATATCTATAGAACCACCAGCAATGTAGAAGTGTTCTTATTTTGCCACATTCCCTCCAACATTTGTTGCTCTCCATTTTTCTGACTTGGGCTAACCTCAAAGGTGTTAGATAGTATCTCACAGTTGTTTTGATCTGCAGTTCATTGATGGCTAATGATCAGGAGCGTTGTCTCATACGCTTTTTTGCCTTATGGTTCTCCTCCTTAATGAAACTTCTTCTTAGTTCTTTTTTCCCTATATCATCAAAGGGTTAACTGATTTCTTCTTTTTACAGATAAGGAGGGTACTGTAGATTTTTGTGATAAGCCGTTTGTCTGTTGTGTCCTTGCTAAAATCCTTTCCCAGTCTGTGGGTTCCCTAGTTACCCTCTGGGTAAAGTCTTTTGATGCATACAGGTGTTTTATCTTTAGTAAGCCCCATTTGTCAATTTCCGCATCTCCTGTGTATACCCTGCCCTATTGCAGTCAGCCTTTGCGTTTCTTGGGACAATGTTCTTAGATTTTTTTTGGGGGGGCGCATCACTGCTCTCTGGTGGTGTGAGTAAGAGGCCCAGCCCCACTGCTGGAATTGAACCTCTGTCCCAGTGGACCGCAATCCCGCGCACAACCACTACTCCACCGGGCCTCAGCCCGGTTCTTAGATTTTTTTACCGATTCTTTCACTAAGGGTCCTGATGGTCTGGGGTGTTACTTCCATATCTTTGATACACCTTGAGTTTTTTTTCTTGTGCGTAGGGTGAGGTAGGGATCCTGTTTCATTTTCTACATGTGAATATCTATTGTTTCCAGCATCATTTGTTAAATAGAGCATCACCATTCCACTTGATGCTCTTGGGGCCCTTGATGAAATTCAGTTGTCTATATGCTAATGGTTTTATTTCTGGGTTTTCTATTGTTTTCCATTGATATGTGTATCTGTCATTATGCCAGTACCATGCTGTTTTGACCACTGTGGCTTTGTAGTAGGTGTGAATGTCAGGTAAAGCAAGTCCTCCAACTCTGTCCTTCTCCTTGAGGAGATCTCTGCTAATTCTGGGCTTTTCCCCCCTACATATGAAGTTTTTGACTAGCTGTTGGTATTTGAATTGGTATGGCATTTAATTTATAGAGCGACCTGGGTAGGATAGCCATCTTTACTATATTGAGTCTGCCAATCCACGAACATGAGCTATTTCTCCATTTATGAAGGTCACATTTGGTTTCCTGTAGTAAGGTTTTATAGTTTTCCTTGTACAGGTATTTTTTGATAGATATATGTGTTTTTTGATAGATATATCCCTAGTTATTTCAATTTATTTTTGGCTATTGTGAATGGTACTGCCTTCCTGATCTCCACTTCCATGGCGTTGTCAGCTCTATGCAGCAATCCAATCAACTTCTGTTTGTAAATCTTGTACCCTGCCACACTTTCATATTCCTCTACCGCTAATAGTACTCCAGGAGTATTGTTTGGGATTTTCAAGCTAAAGGATCTTGTCATCATCAAAAAATGATGATTTGACTTCCTGTACAACCTGTTGGATACTTTGATGCCTTTCTGTTTTTTGAGGTCTTATGTCATAAACTAGGACCTCCAGTACTACAGTGAATAGCAGTGGGGATAAGGGGCATCCTTGTCTGGTCCCTTTTTTCAGTTGGATTGATTTAATCTTTTCTCCACTAACAATGATGTTAGCTGTTGGCTTTTCATAGATAGCTTGTATTAACTTGAGAAACTGCCTTCCTATTCCTATCCTCCTGAGTGTCTTAATGAAGAAAGGATGCTATATATTGTTAAATGCTTTCTCTGCATCTATAGATATAACCATGTAGTTCTTATGTTTTATATTATCAATGTGGTGTATAATATTGATGGCTGTGTGGATGTTAAACCTTCCCTGCATCCCAAGATGAATCCAAATTTATCCTCATGGGTTATATACTTTTGTATTTTGTATTGTGTTTTATATACTTTTGTATTCTATTAGCTAATATATTGTTGAAGATTTTTGCTTCTATGTCCATCAGAGATATCAGTCTGTATTTTGCTATTCCTGTAAGATCTTTTCCCTGTTTGGGTATCAACATTATACTATCTTCATAAAAGGAGTTTGGGAACTTTCCGTCCTTTCGTATACTCTGAAAAACTTTGTGGAGGATAGTTGCCAGTTCTTCCCTGAAAGCTTTGTAGAATTCCCCTGTGAAGCCATCCGTTCCGGGAGATTATTTTGTTGTTAGGTTCTTGATCACTATATCCATCTTTTCTCTTGTTATGGGTTTATTTAGGTTTTTATCCTCTATCTGGGTAAGTCAGAGTAGAGATTGCTTTTCCAGGTATTTTGCCATGGTTTCCTCATTGTTGAACTCATTAGAGTAGAACCTTTCATAGCATGTTGTGATTATACTTTTTATCTCAGTAGGGACTAGTGCGATTACCCCTGTTTCATTCCTCATCCTGTCTATTGTTCCATGCTCTTTCCTTTCTTTGATTAGTTTTGCCAAAGAGTGTCGAGTACATAGATCCTTTCACAGAACCAGCTCTTTGCTGTATTTATCTTCGGCATTGTTCTTTTAACTTCCCATTGGTTCAACTCTGCCCTGATTTTTATTTTTTCTTTTCTTTTGCTATTGGAGGGATTATTCTGTTGACGCTCATCTAGCTGATGGAGTTTTAATGACAGTGTTTCTGTCATGAGTTTCTCTTCCTTTTTCATATAAGCACTTATTGCAATCAAACTACCTCTGATTACTGCTTTTGCCATGTCTCAAAAGTTATGATAGGAGGTGTTTTCTTTGTCATGAGTTTCTAGAATTTTTTTATCTCCCTTCTGATCTGGGTCAGTAGCCATTCATGCCAAAGAAGATTATTATTCAGCTTCCAACTCTTTGTCTTCACATTCCTGGTTGTCCTTTTATTGATCTCCAACTTTATGGCACGGTGATCAGAGAAGGATGTCTTATGATCTCTATATGTTTGAATTTACTTCGGCTTGACTTATGATTCAGCATGTGGTCTATCCTTGAAAATGAGTCATGTGGACTGGAAAAATATGTAATTTTTTTCATTTGGATGAAAAACTCTAAAGAAATCTATGAGATCTAGTTGCTTAATTGTACTGTTTAGTTCTATAGCATCTTTGCTGAGCTCCCTACCCAATGATCCTTCTTTCTCTGAAAGTGGTGTATTGAAGTTCCCTACTATAATAGTTGAGTATGTGGTATCTTTCTTCATGTTCTGGATGGTCCGTTTGATGAATTTCATGGGTCTCTCATTTGGCACGTATATATTTTAATAGGCTCACAGGTTCCTGGTGAAGTGATCCTTTGAGCATTTTAAAGTGCCCTTCCTTGTCTCTTTTTACAGTTTGAACCTTGAGATCAATTTTGTCTGAGACTAGGATTGCAACTCCAGCTCTTTTTGAACTCGGGTTTTCTTTGGTCTCATTTATAATTTTATTTCATTGACATTCCCATTCACTGAGGCCTGCTTGATCATCTTCAAGATAACTGATACGTCTCTCAGCCTCCTCTATTCTATTAGTGAGGTCAATGATCTTGTGTGATGCTTCGGTTACCTCCTCTTTCAATTTTGGTATTTCCCTTTCATGTATGGACTTCATGCCCTTTATCGTGGATTTCATACCCTCTATCATGGCCTTCATCCCATCTATCACTGCACCTTTACTCTGTATAACTTCCCTCATTTCCTTTACTACTTCATACAGTCTTCTGAAAATTTCTTTTTGTGGCAGGGCCATATCAGATCCCTCTATGACTCTGCCATTTATTCTGTTGATGACATTTGCCTTTCTTGCTTATTTATTGGGAGTGATATGGTATGGTGTTGTTTGCATGAAGATTTTGAAGAGGTGGGTGCCATTTGCCTAGGAGACCAAGTGGCCTTGCCTACTCTCCCACTATAATTCACTGGTGCTTGCAATGACTCCCTTGGCTTACTCTGGAGCTAACTACGATTTCTCTGGAGGTAGGTGCTGTGGTGCCTCAAATATGAGCAGTAGTAAGAGGTGATGGGCACCGTTGGCCACAGCTATGGGGAAGTCAAATTAAGCAAAGGATGATTCCGGTAGAGTGGTAGAACTATATGTGACACCCTGGGCAGTTGTCAGGGTTGATTGGATATAGGGTGGTGTGACCTGACCCAGGTTAGGGGCCCACCCAGAACTGGGTTGCTGGTGCCCTGTATTTCTAGCCCTAGGATAGGCCTGGTATGCACTCTCCACTAGTCTGCTGCAAAGACTCATACCACAACTCTGGAGTCAGTACCCCGTGGCTGGCCTCTAAGACCCTAGTTTACACTATGAGTTGTGGCCTTGCACTTTTGAGAAAGTATCTCTGCTTTCCCAGAATTCCCTGTGAGTTCACCCTGCAGGACTTGTTAGGCCCTGTCTGTCACGCACGCTCCCCTGGTTGGGCAGGAGTGACATCAGCGTGTGGACGCAATCACTGCTGTTGGCAAGTTTTAAGAGGCCTATTTGCAGTAGCTGCTTTCCCCTGTTTCTAGATGAGATAGCACGTCTGGGCCTGAAAATGCTAGTCTGTGCCTCAGGCTCCTGACACTAATGCAGAACTGGACTGTGGTGTGCCTGCAAGGGCCAGTTTTATTTGTTGCAAGAGACTTTCTTGAAGAGACGAGCTCCCTATACTGCTTGTGCAAGCCAGTGGCAAGATCATGTCACAGGGCCTCTAGCCACAGAATCCCCCTGCAATGGGAGGATTATGTGGATTGTCCACCCCAGCTCTCCTGAGTCTGGGCAAGGACCTCTTTCCTTCAGGGATCAGGTCAACTCTCTCTGTGGTTGTAATTGCTACCAGACAAAGTAGTGTGTGCTGCGTGTCCAAGCCATGTCCCCTTTCCCATGGGAACCTGGCTAGTTTGAAGTAGACACTGATCACTGTAAGGCAGAGCACCACACAGCAGCCTTTGAAAATCATTCTAATCAGCACTAATCTGTGCCGCAAAGCCTATCACTGCCACATAGGAGTCTTTCACAGCCAGTTACCTTGTGGAGAAACAAGCTAGGTCGTGTGCAGGCCTTAGTGGATACTAGAGAAGTGGCAGGTGACTCTGAGGGGATCAATTCCTCCCCCTCGCCCCAGCTAGCTAGTCTGTGCTGCCCATGGCCACCACACACAGGGCGCCTAGCCGCTGCAAGTTCTAGCCCTTTCTCTTCTCCTGCGAGGGGTGACTGGTGGCCCAAAGGCTAGCGCCAACCCTATTGCTCCTCAGAGAATGAGTGTCTATGTCCCTTCTCCCGCAGCCATGGCTAAGTTCATGTAGACAATGTCAGCCCCACAAAAGGCGCGCTAGTTGGGTGTCCCTTTGGCACAGGTATGGCGCTGGTCTGAGGGGTGATTGAGGATGGGGAGTGCTGAATATTCCATCTCTTTGGGCCTTAGCAATGGCGGGAGTTGGACCCTGACATTCGTGCATGCATGGCAGCTTGGGTGTTGGAGGCGACCCTGGCACCGGTGCTGGGTGCACAAGCACGGGCAATAAAAGCTTCTGTGGGTATGGGTCCTGGGATCCTGTGTGGCCGCAGGGAGGGACCTGAACGGACTGTCCGATTACCCCTTTCAACACAGGCCTGCTATACCAGAGTGCCCGCGGAGGAAAAGGAAGAGAGGAAAGTTAAGGGAAAAGTAGGATGTCACGCAGTCCCTCCGAACCACGCAGGCTAAAAAGCCACCAGCGGTTCGAGTGTGATCTGAGCCGATTTCCTGCCACACATTACAAGAAATTTTTGACATTGGATGTTCCAAATAGAATTCTGACATCAAACATTCCATAGAGAATTTTGATAATGAACATTCCATGCTGAATTTCCACACTGAACATACCAAATAGAATTTGCACACTGGGCATTCCAAATGGAATGTTGACACTGGACATTTCATATAGAATTCTGACAATGAAAATTCCATATAGAATTTTGACAATGAATATCCCGTGCTGAATTTCGACACTGGATATTCCTAATAGAATGTACATACTGGGTATTCCAAACAGAATTTTGGCACTGGACGTTCTGACAATGAACATTTTGTATAGAATTTTGACAATGCGCATTCCATGCTGAATTTTGACAGTGGACATTCCACATAGAATTTTCACACTGGACATTCCATAGAGATTTTTGACACTGGACTTTGCAAATAGAATTCTGACAATGAACATTCCATATAGAATTTTGCTAATAAATACTCAGTGCTGAATTTTGACTTTGGATATTTCCAATATAATTTCCATACTTGATATTCCAAAGTGAATATTGACACTTGATATTCCAAACAGAATTTTGACAGTGGACATTCCAAATAGAATTCTGACAATGACTATTCCATGTAGAATTTTGACAATGGACATTCCATGCTGTATTTTGGCACTTGACATTCCCAATAATATTTCCTCACTGGACAATCCAACAGAATTTTGACCCTGGACTTTCCAAAAAGAATTCAGACAACGAACATTCCATATAGAATTTTGACATTTGATGTTCCAAATAGAATTCTGACAATAAACATTTCATGTAGAATTTTGAAAATGAACATTCCATACTGAGTTTTTTCAATGGATATTGCAAATAGAATTTGCATGCTCAATATTCCTAACATAATTTTGTCACTGGATGTTGCATTCTGACAACGAAAATTCCATAGACAGTATTTACAATGAACATTCCATGTTGAATTTTGGCCTTGGGCATTCCAAATAGAATTTTCACATTGGACATTCCAAAGAGAATTTTTGCACTGGACCTTGCAAATAGAGTAATGACAATGAACGTTCCATTTAGAATTTTGCCAATGAACATTCGATTCTGAATTTTGAAACTGCATATTCCCAATTGAATTTCCACACTGGACAATCCAACAGCATTTTGACACTGGGCATTCCAAATAAAATTCTGACAATGAACCTTCCATATAGAATTTTAACAATGAATATTCCAAGCTGAATTTCGACAATGGACATTCCAAATAGAATTTGCACACTGGACATTCCAAAAAGAATTTTGACACTGAACGTTCCAAATAGAACTCTGACAACGAACATTCCATATAGAATTTTGAAAATGAATATTCCATTCTGAATGTTGGCACTGAACATTCCCAATAGAATTTCCACACTGAATCTTGCAAAGAGAATTTTGACACTGGAAGTTCCAAATAGAACTCTGACAATGAACTTCCATATAGAATTTTGACAATGAACATTACAGGATATAATTTGGCAATGTACATTACCAAGAGTATATCCACACTGGACAATCCAACAGAATTTTGACACTGGACGTTCCAAATAGAATACGGACAATGAACATTGCATACACAATTTTAACAATGAGCATTCCATTCTGAATTTCGACACTGGACATTCCAAATAGAATTTGCACACTGGGCACTCCAAATGGAATGTTGACACTGGACATTCCATATAGAATTTTGACAATGAATATTCCGTCCTGAATTTTGACACTGGACATTCCTAATAGAATGTACACACTGGTTATTACAAACAGAATTTTGACACTGGATGTTCCAAATAGAATTCTGACAAGGAGCATTAGATATAGAATTTTGACAATGAACATTCCATGCTGAATTTTGACACTGGTCATTACAAATAGCATTTCTACACTGGACATTCCAAGCAGAACTTTGACACTGGTCATTCTGACAACGAACAGTGTATGTAGATTTTTGACAATGAACATATCAAGCTGAATTTTGACACTGAACATTCCAAATAGCATTTCCACAAAGAATATTCCATAAAGAATTTTGACACTGGACATTCTGACAATGAAAATTCCATGTAGAATTATAAGAAGGAACATTCCATGCTGAATTTGTACACTTGACATTCCCAATAGAATTTTCACACTATGCATTCCAAAGAGAAATTTGACACTGGACATTCCAAATAGAATTCTCACAATGAACATTCCATATAGAATTTTGACAAAGACCATTCCATGCTGAATTTTGGGACTGGCATTCTAAAGAGAATTATGACACTGAATGAATATTCCATACAGAATTTTGACAATGAAATTTCCATGCTTAAAATTGACACTGGACATTCCAAACAGAATTTTGACACTGGACATTACAAATAAAATTCTGATAATGAACATTCCATATGTTGACAATGAACATTACATTCTGAATTTCAACACTGGACATTCCAAATAGAATTTGCACACTGGGCATTGCATGCCGAATTTTGAACTGGACGTTCCAAATATAATTCTGACAATGAACATTCCATATAGAATTTTGACAATGAACATCCCATGCTGAATTTTTGCTCTGCATATTCCAAATAGAATTTCCACACTGGACACATTACAAACAGAATTTTAACACTGGACCTTCCAATTAGAATTCTGACAATGAACATTCCATATAGAATTTTGACAATGAACAGTCCAAGCTGAATTTCAACACTGTACATTCTAAACAGAATTTTCACAATGGACATTCCAAACAAGATTTTTACACTTGACGTTCCAAATAGAATTCTGACAACGAACATTCCTTATAAAATTTTGACAATGAAAAATCCATGCTGAATTTTGGCACTGGACAGTCCCAATAGAATTTCCACCTGGTCATTTGAAAGAGAATTTTGACATTGGCATTCCAAATAGAATTCTGACAATGAACATTCCATATAGAATTTGACAATGAACAGTTCATGCTTAATTTTGAAAATAGACATTACCAATAATATTTCCACACTGGACAATCCAACAGAATTTTGACACTGCATGTTCCAAGTAGAATTCTGACAATGAACTTTCCATATAGAATTTTTACAAACAGTATTCGTGCTGAATTTCAACACTGGACATTCCTAATAGAATGTACACACTGGGTATTCCAAACAGAATTTTGACACTGGGCGTTCCAAATAGAATTCTGACAGGGGGTATTCCATATACAAACAATGAACATTCCATTCTGAATTTTAGCACTGAACACTCCAAATAGATTTTTCACACTGGCCCTTTCAAACACGATTTTGACACTGGACACTCCAAATAGAACACTGACAACGAAGAGTCCGTATAGAATTTTGGCAATCGACATTCCATGCTTAGTTTTTACACTGGACATTCCAAATAGCATTTCCACACAGGACATTTCAAACAGAATTTTGACACTGGACATTCCAAATAGAATTCTGACAATGAAAGTTCCATATAGTGTGATGAGCCAGCTATCGCTCTCCTACACTGACGTACGTTGCCATGCTCTCATGCTATGACGCATACAGTCTTTCCTGCGTCAGTTTCTGGCATTTATGTTTAGTTTATATTTTACCTTTTTGTATAAACTATACAGCTTTCTCTGCTTGTGTTACATTTTAGTCACAATTCCCTTTTGTATTGTTTTATAGTGCTTACATATGTTGTAACCTTTAGTCTATTAGATAATGTTGCAGCTTTGTGATTGGTTGCTTTAAGTTGCCCGCTTCAATCCTGTATACCCTTATTAGTATACGGACCAAGTTGAGGACTACAGGCCCTTTTGCACGCCTTTTTCCCCTTATTTGGCACTCATCCAGGATTGGTCCCTGTTGACTCTACCTCATTAGCATGAACTGTGACATTTACTGCTGACCATTGGCTATATATACCCTGAGTTTTGCCCCAAATAAATGAGACTTGATCAGACTCCTGTCTTGTCTCCATTTTCTGTGTCTCCTGCCCATCTTTGATTCCAGGCCTCCGGATCGGGACATCACGTATATTGACCTGCGGGCCAGGTCTATATAGAATTTTGACAATGAACATTTTATGCTGAATTTTTGCAATGGACATTCCAAATAGAATTTGTACCCAGGACATTCCAAAAATAATTTTGCCACTGGACGATCCATCCTGACAATGAAAATTCCGTATAGAATTTTTACAATGAACATTCCATGCTGAATTTTGGCCCTGGACATTCCAAATAGATTTATCACACTGGATAGTCCAAGGAGAATTTTGACACTGGACATTCTGACAATGAACATTTCATATAGAATTTTGACAATGAATATTCCATGCTGAATATTGGCACTGGACTTTCCCCAAAGAATTTCCACACTGGACATTCCAAAGAGAATTTTTAGACAAGGCATTCCATACAGAATTCTGAAAACTAATATTCCATATAGAATTTTAACAATGAATGTTCCATGCTGAATTTTGGCAATGGGCATTCCAAATAGAATTTTCACACTGGACGTTCCATAAAGGATTTTGACACTGGATGTTCCAAATAGAATTATGACAATGAATATTCCTTATAAAATTTTGACAATAACAATCTATGCTGAATTTTGACAATGGACATTCCAAAAAGAATTCTGAAAACGCACATTCCATACAGAATTTTGACAATGAACATTCCATTCTGAATTTCAACACTGGAAATTCCAAATAGAATTGCACACTGGGCATTTCAAACAGAAAATTGACACTGGACGTTCCATATGGAATTCTGACAATGAACATTCTATATAGAATTTTAACAATGAATATTCCACGTTGAATTTCAACACTGCACATTCTACTAGAATTTACACACTGGGGATTCCAAACAGAATTTTGACACTGGATGTTCCAATTAGAATTCTGACAAGGAACATTCCAAATAGAATTTTGAAATGAACATTCCACGCAAAATTTTGGCACTGAACATTCCCAATAGAATTTCCACACTGGACAATACAAAAATAATTTTGACACAGGACATTCCAAATAGAATTCTGACAAGGACCATTCCATATAGAGACAACGAACATTTCATTCTGAATTTTGGCACTGTACACTCCAAATACATTTTTCACACTGGACCATCCAAACACGATTTTGACACTGTGGCTCCAAATAGAATACTGACAATGAACAGTCCATATAGAATTTCGACAATGAACATTCCATGCTGAATTTTGACAATGGACATTCCAAATAGCATTTCCACACTGGACATTCCAAACAGAATTTTGACACTAGTCATTCTGACAATGAATATTCTATGTAGAATTTTGACAATGAACATTCCATGCTAAATTTTGACACTGGACATTCCCAATAGAATTTTCACAATGGACATTCCAAACCGAATTTTGACACAGGGTGTTCCAAATAGAATTCTGACAATGAAGTTTCCATATAGAATTTTGACCAAGATCATTCCATTCTGAATTTTGGCACTGGACATTCTAAACAAAATTTTGACACTGGATGAATATTCCAAAGAGAATTTTGACAATGAACATTCCATGCTGAATATTGACACTGTACATTCCAAACAGAATTTTGACACTGGACTTTTCAAATAGACTTCTGACAAAGAACATACCATATTTTGACAATGAACATTAGATCCTGAAATTTGATCCTGGACATTCCAAATAGAACTTTCACACTGGACATTCCATTCTAAATTTTGACACTGGATGTTCTGACAATCAACATTCCATGCTGAACATTGGCACTGGACATTCCCAATAGAATATCCACAATGGACATTGCTGTCCGGAGCCATCCAGCCCGGACATGCTTGACCTTGCTACAGTCACTAGTCTGAACTCTTGTTACTGTTTGTTGCCTGAGCTTAGTAGTCTATTATCTTTATAACTGTAAACAGCCCTGCCCTTTGAAGCTTAACTTGCAGACTTGCTAACCTTCACTTGTCAGTACCTATATGCTAATCACCTATGAGTAGTAGTCTGTTATCTTTAAACTGTAACTGTAAACTGTAAACAGTAACTATAAACTGTTAACTGTAACTGTAAACAGCCCCTTTTGCACATCTTATTTAGCACTCGTCTAGGATTGGCCCCCTGTTGACTTTGCCTCATTAGCATGAGCTGTGTCCTTTACTCCTGACCATTGGCTTTGTATACCCTGAGTTTTGCCCCAATAAATGAGACTTGATCAGAATCCTGTCTTGTCTCCATTTCTCAAGTCTCCTGTCCCCCCCAATTCCTGCTCCTCCTTCCAAGACTTGCGAATTACGGACCCGCAGGCCGGGACACATTGCAAAGAGAATTTTGGCATTGGACATTCCAAATCGAATTCTGACAATGGACTTCCATATAGAATTTTGACAATGAACATTGTTTGCTGAATATTGGCATTGGACATTACCAAGAGTATGTTCACACTGCACACTACAACATAATTTTGACACTGGATGTTCCAAATAGAATTCTGACAATGAACATTCCATATAGAACTTTGACAATGAACATTCCATGCTGAATTTTGACACTGGACATTCCCAATAGAATTTCCACACAGGACAATCAGAAAACAATTTTGACACTGGACTTTCCAAATAGAATTCTGACAAAAACAATCCATATAGAAATTCGACAATGAACAGTCCTTGCTTAATTTTGACACTGGACGTTCCCAATAGTATTTCCACAAAGGACCGTTCAACAGAATTTTGACACTGGATCTTCTGGCAATGAACATTCCATATAGACTTTTGACATTGAACATTACTTGCTGAATTATTACACTGGACATTTCCAATAAATTTTTGACACTGGACATTCCAAAGAGAATTTTGACATTGTATGTTCCAAATTGAATTCTGACAATGAACATTCCATATAGAATTTTCCTAATGAGCATTCCATGCAGAATTTTTTCACTGGATATTCCCAATATAATTTCCACACTGAACATTCCAAACAGAATTTTGACACTGGATGTTCTAAATAGAATTCTGACAATGAACATTCCATATAGAGTATTGACAATGAACATTCCATGCTGAATGTTGTCACTGGGCATTCCCAATAATATTTCCTCACTAGACGATCCAACAGATTTTTGACCTTGGATGTTCCAATCAAATTTGGACAATGAACATTCCATATGCAATTTTGAAAATGAACATTCCATGCTGAATTTTGGCACTGGACATTCTAAAGAGAATTTTGGCGCTGAACGAATATTCCATACAGAATTTTGACAATGAACATTCCATGCTGAATATTGACACTGGACATTCCAAACAGAACTCTGACACTGGACTTTCCAAAATGAATTCTGACAACGAACATTCCACATGCTGACAATGAACATTACGTACTGAAATTTGACCCTGGACATTCCAAATAGAATTTTCACACTGGACATACCATATAGAATTATGTCACTGAACATTCCCTGCTGAATATTGGCACAGGGCATTCCCAATAGAATTCCCACACTGGACATTCCAAAGAGAATTTTGACACTGGACGTTCTGAATAGATTTCTGACAATGAACTTCCATATAGAATTTTGACAATGAACATTCCTGGCTGAATGATGGCACTGGACATTCCCAAGAGTATGTCCAAACTGGACACTCCAACAGAATTTGACACTGGATGTTCCAAGTAGAAATCTGACATAGAACACTCCATATAGAATTTTAAGAATGAACATTCCAAGCTGAATTTTGATACTGGATATTCCCACTATAATTTCCACACTGAACATTCCAAACAGAATGTTGACACTGGACATTCCAAATAGAATTCTGACAATGAATATTGCATAAAGTGTCTTGACAATGAACATTCCATGCTGAATTTTGGCACTGAACATTCCTAATAATATTTCCTCAAAGGACAATCCAACAGAATTTTGACCATGGATGTTTCAAATAGAATTCAGACAATGAACATTCCATTTAGAATTTTGACAATGAAGTTTCCAAGATGAATTTTGACACTGGACATCCCAAATAGAATTTCCACACAGGACATGCCACACAGAATTTTGACACTGGACGTTCCAAATAGAATTCTGACAACAAACATTCCATATAGCCACAATGAACATTCTATGCTCAATTTTTACACTGGACATACCAAATAGAATTTGCACACTGGCCATTCCAAACATAATTTTGCCACTGCACGATCCATTCTTACAACGAACATTCCATATGGAATTTTAACAGTGAATGGTCAATGCTGAAGTTCGGCAATGGACATTTCAAATAGAGTTTTCACACTAGACATTCCAAACAGGACTTTTACATTGGACGTTCCAAATATAATTCAGACAACGAACATTCCTAATAAAATTTTGACAATGAACAATCCATGCTGAATTTTAGAACTCGTCATTCCCAATAGAATTTCCACACTGGACATTCCAAACAGAATTTTGACACTGGACATTCCAAATAGAATTCTGACAATGAACACTCCATATAAAATTTTGAAAATGAACATTCTATGCTTAATTTTGACACTGGACATTCCAAATAGAACTTTCACACTGGATATTATAGGCTGAATTCTGACACTGGATGTTCTGACAACAAACATTCCATATAGAATTCTAACAATGAACACTCCATGCTAAATATTGACACTGGACATTCCCAATAGAATTTGGACACTGGACATTCCAAACAGAATTTTGACACTGTACGTTCCAAATAGAATTCTGACAATGAACTTCCATATAGAATTTTGACAATGAAAATTGCTGGCTGAATGTTGCACTGGACATCCCCAAGATATGTCCACACTGGACACTCCAACATAATTTTATCACTGGACGTTCCAAATAGAATTCTGGCAACGAACATACCATATAAAATTTTGATAATGAACATTCCATGCTATAGTATGACACTGGATATTCCCAATATAATTTCCACACTGAACCTTCTGAACAGAATTTTGACACTGGACATTCCAAAACGAATTCTCACAATGAACATTCCATATAGAGTTTGACAGTGAACATTCCATGCTGAATGTTGGCACTAGACATTCCCAATAGAATTTCCACACTGGACATTTGAAACAGGATTTTGACCCTGGACATTGCAAATAGAATTCTGACAACGAACATTCCATGTAGAATTTTGACAATGAACATTCCATGCTGAATTTTTGCAATGGATATTCCAAATAGAATTTGCACACTGGATGTTACAAATATAGTTTTCACACAGGACGTTCCATTCTGACAAACAACATTCCATACAGAATTTTTTCAGTGAACACTCAATACTGAATTTTGGTCTTCGACATTCCAAACAGAATTTACACACTGGACAACCAAGGAGAATTTTGACACTGGACGTGACAATGAACATTCCATATAGAATTCTGAAAATGAACATTTCATGCTGAATATTGGCACTGGACATTCCCAATAGAATTTTCTCAGTGGACATTCAAAACAGAATTTTGACACTGGCCGTTGCAAATAGAATTCTTACAACGAACATTACATACAGAATTTTGACCATGAACAATCTATTCTGAATTTTGACACTGGAAATTCCAAAGAGAATTACACACTGGACCCTCCAAACAGGATTTTGACACTGGATGTTCCAAATAGAAATCTGACAATGAGCATTCCATATAGAATTTTGAAAATGCACATTCCACACGGAATTTTGGCACTGAACATTCCCAATAGAATTGCCACACTGGACACCGAAACAGAATTTTGACACTGGACATTCCAAATAGAATTCTGACAATACACATTCCATACAGAATTTTGACAATGAGCATTCCATGTTGAATTTTCACACTGGACATTCCTAATAGAATTTTGACAAAAACCATTCCATGCTGAATTTTGGCACTGGACATACTAAACAGAATATTGACACTGGACGAATATTTCATACAGAATTTTGACAATGAACATTCCATGATAAATATTGACACTGGACATTCCAAACAGAACTCTGATACTGGACTTTCCAAATAGAATTCTGACAAAGGATATTCCATATTTTGACAATGAACATTACATGCTGAAATTTGACACTGGACATTCCAAATAGAAATTTAATACTGGACATTCCATGCTGAATTTTGACACTGGATGGTCTGACATTCCATATAGAATTCTGACAATGAAAATTCCATGCTGAATATTGGCACTGGACATTCCCAATAGAATTTCCACATTGGATATTCCAAAGAGAATTTTGATACTGGATGCTCCAAATATAATTCTGAAAATGAACTTTCATATAGAATTTTGACAATGAGCATTCCTGGCTGAATATTGGCACTGGACATTCCCAAGAGTATGTCCACACAGGACACTTGAAAAAAAATTTGACACTGGACCTTCCAAATAGAATTCTGAGAGCAAACATTCCTATAGAATTTTGAAAATGAACATTCCAAGCTGAATTTTGACACTGGATATTACAAAGAGAATTTGCACACTGGGCATTGCAAAAACAATTTTGACACTGGACATTTCAAATAGAAATCTGACAACCAACATTACATATAGAATTTGACAGTGAACATTCCATGCTGAATTTTGGCACTGGACATTGTAAACAGAATTTCCACACTGGACATTCCAAGCAGAATTTTGACACTGGAGGTTCAGGCAATGAACATTGCATATAGAATTTTGACAAGGAACATTCCATGCTGAGTGTTGGCACTGGACATGTCCAGTACAATTTCCTCATTGGACATTTGAAACAGAATTTTGACACTGGACATTCCAAATCGAATTCTGACAAAGCACGTTCCACATAAAATTTTGATAATGAACATTCCATGCTGAATTTTTACACTGGATATTCACAATAGTATTTCCACACGGGATAATCCAGCAGAATTTTGACGCTGGACGTTCCAAATAGAATTCTCACAATGAACTTCCATATCGAATTTTGACAAAGAACAGTCCAGGCTGAATGTTGGCTCTGGACATTCCCAAGCATATGTCCGCACTGTACACTCCAACAGAATTTTGACCCTGGACGTTCCAAATAAAATTCTGAAAAAGAACATTCCATACAGAATTTTGACAATGAGTATTCCTTGCTGAATTTTGACACCAGGTATTCCAAACTAAATTAAACACTGGGCATTCCAAACATAAAATTGACACTGGACGTTCCATACAGAATTCTGATGACAAACAATCCATATAGAATTTTGACGATGAATATTCCATCCTTAATTTCGACACTGGACATTCCAAACAGAATTTGCACACTGGGTATTCCAAACAGAATTTTGACACTGGATGCTCCAAATAGAATTCTGACAAAGAACATTGCATATCGAATTTTTGCAAAGACCATTCCATGCTGAATTTTGGGACTGGACATTCTGAACAGAATTTTGACACTGGACGAATTTCCATACAGAATTTTCACAATGAACTTTCCATGCAGAATATTGACACTGGATATTCCAAACAGAATTTTGACACTGGATATTCCAAATAGAATTTGGTCAACGAATATTCCATATGTTGACAATGAACACTACATGCTGAATTTCAACAGTGAACATTCCAAATAGAATTTGCACACTGGGCATTCCATACTGAAATTTGACACTGGATGTTCGAAATATAATTCTGACAACAAACATTTCATATAGAATTTTGACAATGATCATTCCATGCTGAATTTTGGCACTGGACATACCAAACTGGATTTTCCAAACTGGACATTCCAAAGAGAATTTTGACAGTGGACATTCCATTCTGACAATGTACATTCCATATAGAATTTTTACAATGAACATTCCATGTTGAATGTTGGGCCTGGACATTCCAACTTGAATTTCTACACTGGACAATCGAAAAAGAATTTATTAACTGGATGTTCTGACAACAAACATTCCATATAAAATATTGACATGAACATTCCAAGCTGAATTTTGACACTGGACATTCCAAATCAAATTTCCTCACAGGACATTCCAAACAGAATTTTGACAGCGCACGTTTGCAAATAAAAATCTGACAATGAACATTACCTATAGGTTTTGACAGGGAACATTCCATGCTGACATTTGGCACTGTACATTCCAAATAGAATTTCCACACTGGACATTCCAAACAGAATTTTGACACTGGACCGTCTGACAACAAACATTTCGTATAGAATTTTGACAATGAACATTGCGTTATGAATTTTGGCACTGCACACTCCAAATAGAATTTTCCCACTGGACATTCAAAAGAGAATTTTGTCACTGGACATTCCAAATAGAATTCTGACAACGAACATTCCACATAGAATTTTGCTAATGAACATTCCATGCTGAATTTTGATCTTGGATATTCCCAATATAATTTCCACACTGAACAATCCAAACAGAATTTTAACACTGGATATTCCAAATAGAATTCTGACTATGAACATTCCATATAGAGTTTTGGCAATCAGCATTTCATGCTGAATTTTGGCACTGGACATTCACCCAAATATTTTCTCACTGGACAACCCAAGAGAATTTTGACCCTGGGCTTTCCAAAAGAATTAGAACAACAAACATTCCATGCAGAATTTTG
Source organism: Nesogale talazaci (assembly GCA_004026705.1). NCBI lineage: Eukaryota > Metazoa > Chordata > Mammalia > Afrosoricida > Tenrecidae > Nesogale > Nesogale talazaci. The sequence goes on from PVJH01012039.1 coordinate 48,280, forward strand.
ACATTTGAGGTCCAAATAGAATTGCAACAACAAACATTCCCAATAGAATTTTGACAATGAACATTCCAAGCTGAATTTCAATATTGGATATTCCATATAGAATTTCCATACAGGGCATTCCAAAAAGAATTTTGTAACTGGACGTTCAAAATAGAATCCTGAAAACGAACATTCCATATAGAACTTTGACAATGAATGTTCCATGTGAATTTTGACACTAGACATTTCAAATAGAATTTCCACACTGGACATTTGAAACAGAATGTTGACACTGGACATTCCAAATAGAATTCAGGCAACGAACATTCCATATAGAATTTTGACACTATGCTGAATTTAGACACTGGACATTCCCAATAGTATTTCCACACTGCACATTCCAAACAGAATTTTGACACGGGATCTTCTGACAAGGAGCATTCCGTATAGAATTTTGACAGTGAATGTTCCATGCTGAATTTTGACACTGGATATTCCAAATAGATTTTTGACACTGGACATTCCATAGAGAATTTTGACACTGGATGTTCCAAATAGAATTCTGACAATGAACATTCCATATAGAGTTTTGACTATGAACATTCCATGCTGAATTTTGACACTGGATATTCCCAATATATTTTCCACACCATACATTCCAAACAAAATTTTGACACTGAATGTTCCAAATAGAATTCTGACAATGAACATTCCATATAGAGTTTTGACTATGAACATTCCATGCTGAATTTTGGCTCTGAACATTCCCAATGATATTTCCTCACTGGACAATCCAACAGAATTTTGACCCTGGACTAACCAAAAAGAATTCTGACAACGAACATTCCATATAGAATTTTGACAATGAACATTCCAAGCTGAATTTTTACACTGGATATTCCAAATAGAATTTCCACACCAGACATTCCAAACAGAATTTTGACACTGGACTTTCCAAATAGAATTCTGACAATGAACATTCCATATAGAATTTTGACAATGAACATTCCAAGCTGAATTTTTACACTGGATATTCCAAATAGAATTTCCACACCAGACATTCCAAACAGAATTTTGACACTGGACTTTCCAAATAGAATTCTGACAACGAACATTCCATATAGAATTTTGACAATGAACATTCCATGCTGAATTTTGGCAATGGATACTCCAAATAGAATTTGCATACTCAACATTCCTAACATAATTTTATCACTGGACGTTTCATTCTGACAACAAGCCTTCCTTACAGAATTTTTTCAATGAACATCCAATGCTGAATTTTGGCCTTGGACAGTCCAAATAGAATTTCCACAAGGGACATTACAAAGAGAATTTTGACACTGGACATTCCAAATAGAAATCTGATCATGAACATTACCTATAGAATTTGACAGTGAACATTCCATGCTGACATTTGGCACTGGACATTCCAAATAGAATTTCCACACTGGACATTCCAAAAAGAATTTTGACACTGGACGTTCTGACAAAGAACATTTCGTATAGAATTTTGACAATGAACATTGCATTCTGAATTTTGGCATTGCACACTACAAAAAGAATTTTCACACTGGACATTCCGGATAGAGTTTTAACACTGGACGTTCCAAAGAGTATTCTGACAACGAACATTCCATTTAGAATTTTGCTAATGAACAATCCAAGCTGAATTTCAACACTGGCCATTCCAAATAGAATTTGCACAGTGGACAATCCTAAAAGAATTTTGACACTGGACGTTTCAAATTGAATTCTGAAAACGAATATTCCATATAGAATTTTGACAATGAATGTTCCATGCTAAATTTTGACACTGGACATTCCAAATAGAATTTTCACAATGAACATTCCAACAGAATTTTTACACTGGACGTTGCAAATAGAATTCTGACAATGAACATTCCTTATAAGATTTTGACAATGAACAATTCATGTTCGACTGAGGCACTGGACATTCCCAATAGAATTTCCACACTGGATATTCGAAACAGAATTTTGACACTGGACATTCCAAATAGAATTCTGACAACGAACATTCCTCGTAACATTTTGAGAATGAAAATTCCGAGTTGAATTTGGATGCTGGTCATTCCAAATAGATTTTGCACTCTGGGCATTCCAAACATAATTTTGACACCGGACATTCCATATAGAATTCTGACAACGAACATTCCATATAGAATTTTGACAATGAACATTCCATGCTGAATTTCGGCAATGGACAATCCAAATATAATTTGCATACTGGATATTCCTAATATAATTTCGTCACTGGATGTTCCATTCAGACAACGAACATTCCATAGAGAATTTTTACAATGAACATTCCATGTTGAATTTGTGCCTTGGACATTTTAAATAGAATTTCCACACTGGACATTCCAAAAAGAATTTTGACACTGGACGTTCTGACAATGAACATTCCATATAGAATTTTGACAATGAATATTCCATGCTTAATTTTGACACTGGACATTCCCAATAGTATTTCCACACTGGACAGTTCAACAGAATTTTGACACTGGACCTTCCAAATAGAATTATGACAATGCACATTCTATACAGAATTTTGACAGTGAACTTTCCATGCTGAATTTTGACACTGGACATACCCAAAAGAATTTTCACACAGATCATTCCAAAGAGAATTTTGACACTGGACATTCCAAAGAGATTTCTGACAACGAACATTCCATATAGAATTTTGACAATGAACATATTGACACTGGACATTCCAAATAGAATTTCCACACTGGACATTCCAAACAGAATATTGCCACTGGGGTTTCCAAATAGAATTCTCACAACAAACATTCCATATAAAATTTTGACAATGAGCATTCCATGCTGATTTTTAGCACTGGACATTCCAAATAGAATTTGAGCATTGGACATTCCAAACATAATTATGACACTGGATGTTTCATTTTGACAACGAACATTCCAAACATAATTTTGACACTGGAGTTCCATTCTGACAATGAACATTCCATATAGAATTTGGCAATGAACTTTCAATGCTGAATTTTGGCACTGGACTTCCCAATAGAATTCTGACAAGGAACATTCCATATAGAATTATTGAAAATGAGCAATCCGTTCTGAATTTTGGCACTGGATATTCCCAATTGTATTTCCACACTGGACACTCCAACCGAATTTTAGCACTGGATGTTCCAAATACAAGTCTGACAATGAACATTGCATATAGAATTTTGACAATGATCATTCCAAGCTGTATTTCCACACTGGACATTTCAAATAGAATTTGCACAATGGTCATACCAAACAGAATTTTTACACCGGACGTTCAAAATAGAATTCTGACAATGAACATTCCTTATAGAATTGTGACAATGAACAATCGATGCTGAATTTTGGCACAGGACATTCGAAACAGAATTTTGACCCTGGACATTCAAAATAGAATTTGCACATTGTGCATTCTAAACAGAATTTTGACACTGGACGTTCCAAATAGAATTCTGACAATGATCATTCCATATAGAATTTTGACAATGAATATTCTATGCTGAATTTCATCACTGCACATTCTAAATAGGGTTTGCCCACTGGCCATTCCAAACGGAATTTTGCCTCTGGACGTTCCAAATAGAATTCTGACAAGGAAAATTCCATAGAGAATCTTGAAATTGAACATTGCATGTTGAATTTTGGCACTGGATGTTCCCAATAGAATTTCCACACTTAATATTCGGAAAGCAATTTTGAAGCTGGATGTTTCAAAAAGAATTCTCACAAAGACGATTTGATATAGAAATTGGGCAAAGAACATTCCATGCTGAATTTTAACAGTGGACATTCCCAATAATATTTCCACACTGCCAAATCCAACAGAATTTTGACACTGGACATTCCAAATAGTTCTGACAAGAACATTCCATATAGATTTTCACAATGAATATTCCATGCTGAATTTCAACACTGGACATTCCAAATAGAATGTCCACACTGGTCAATCCAACAGAATTTTTACACTGGGCATTCCAAATAGAATTCTGAAAAGCAACATTCTTTTTACAATGAATATTCCATGCTTAATTTTGACACTGGACATTTCAAATAGACATACTGGACATTCCAAACAGGATTTTTACACTGGATGTTCCAAATAGGATTCTGACCATGAACATTCCTTACAAAAGTTTGACAATGAAAAATTCCTGCTGAATTTTGGCACTGGACATTCCCAATAGAATTTCCACACTGGGCATTCCAAATAGTATTCTGACAAAGAACATTCCATATACAATTTTGACAAATGAACATCCGATGCTGAATTTCGACACTGGACATTACAAATTCAATTTGCACACTGGGCAACCAAACAGAATTTTGACACTTGATGTTCCAAATAGAATTCTGACAATGAACATTCCAAAGAGAATTTTGACAAAGAACATTCCATGCTGAATTTTGACACTGGACATTCCAAACAGAATTTTGACCCTGGACATTCCAAATAGAACTGACTACGAACATTCCATTTAGAAATTTGACAATGAACATTCCATGCTGAATTTTGACGCTGGACATTCCCAATAGAATGTCCACACTGGACATTCAAAACAGAATTTTAACACTGGACATTGCAAATAGAATTCTGATCAGGAACCTTCCATATTTTGACAATTAACATTACATGCTGAATTTTGACCCTGGACTTTCCCAATTGAATTTTCACACTGGATCCTCCAACAGAATTTTGACACTGGACGTTCCAAATAGAATTCTGACAATGAACATTCCATAGAGAGACAATGAACAATCCAAGCTGAATTTTGACACTGGATATTCCCAATAGAATATCCACACAAGGCATTCTAAACAGTATTTTGACACTGGACATTCCAAATAGAATTCTGACAACGAATATTCTATATAGAATTTTGACAAACAACATTCCATGCTGAATTTTGGCACTGGAGATTCCCAATAGAATGTCCACACTGGACATTCAAAACAGGATTTTGACACTTGACATTCCAAAAAATTCTGACAATGAACATTCCATATAGAATTTTGACAATAAACATTCCATGCTGATTTTTGACACTGGACATTCCCAATAGAATTTTCACACTGGACCCTCCAACAAAATTTTGACACTGGACCTTCCAAATAGAATTCTGACTATGAATAATCCAAGCTGAATTTTGACACTGGACATTCCCAATAGAATATCCACACAGGACATTCCAAACAGAATTTTGACACTGGACGTTCAAAATAGAATTCTGACAACGAACATTTCATATAGATTTTGACAATAAACATTCCATGCTGACTTTTGGCACTGGACATTCCAAATAGAATTTCCACACTTTACATTCCAAACAGAATTTTGACACTGGACGATCTGATAACGAGCATTCCATATAGAATTTTGACAATGACCATTCCATGCTGATTTTTGACACTGGATATTCCCAATAGAATTTTCACACTGGGCATTCCAAAGAGAATTTTGACACTGACGTTTCAAGCAGAATTCTGACAAAGAATATTCTATGTAGAGTTTTGACAGTCAACATTCCATGCTGAATTTTGACACTGGACATACCCAATATCATTTTTACATTGATATTCCAGCAGAATTTTGACACTGCATGTTCCAAATACAATTCTCACAAGGAACATTCCATACAGTGGACAATGAATATTCCATGCTGAATTTTGACACTGAATGTTCCAAACAGAATTTTGACCTAGGATGTTCCAAATAGAACTGACTACCAAAATTCTATGTATTATTTTTACATTGAATATTCCATGCTGAATTTTGACACTGGAAATTCCAAATAGAGTTTTCACACTGAAAATTCTAAACATAATTTTGACAACAAACATTCTATATTTTGACAACGAACATTATATGCTGAATTTTGACACTGGACATTCCAAATAGAATTTTCACACTGGACATTCCATGCTGAATGTTCTCACTGGATGTTCCAAATAGAATTGTGACAATGAACATTCCTTACAGAATTTTGAAAATGAACCTACCATTCTGAATTTTGGCACTTCACACTAAAAATGGAATTTTCACAATGAATATTCTAAACAGAATTTTGACACTGTACATTCCAAATAGAATTCTGGCAACGAGCATTCCATATTTTGACAATGTACATTACATGCTGTATTTTGATGGACAGACAAAATAGAATTTTCACACTGGACATTCTGTGCTGAATTTTGACACTGGATGTTCCAAATAGAATGCTGACAACAAACCTTCCATATAGAATTTTGAAAGTGAATATTCCATTCTGAATTTTGGCACAGGACATTCCAAAAAGAATTTGCAGACTCGGTATTCCAAAACAGAATTTTGATGTTCCAAATAGAACTGACAGTGAACATTCCATATAGATTTGATAATGGAATTTCCATGCTGAATTTTGGCACTGGATATACCAAATAGAATTTTCACTCTGGACATTCCAAAATAAATTTTGACAACTGGACATTCCATATCGAATTTTGACAATGAACATTTCATATATTATTTTGACACTGAACATTCCATGCTGAATTTTGGCACAGGACACTCCAAATAGAATTTTCCTGCTGAATTTGGACAATAGACCTTCCAAATAGAATTTTGACAACGAATATTCTATATAGGAGAAAATGAACATTCTGTGCTGAATTTTGGCACTGGACAGTCTAAATATAATGACCACACTGGTCATTCCAAAGAGAATTTTGGCCCTGGACGTTCCAAATAGATTCCTGACAACGAAGATTCGGTACAGAATTTTGACAATGAACATTCCATGTTGAATTTTGGCACTGGACATTCCAAACAGAATTTTGACACTGGACATTCTGGGAATCACTGGGCTCATGTGGGAGTGTATAATAAAATGTAGTAGAAGAATGAAAGAAAGAAAGGAATAAGAAAGAAAGAAAAATGAAAGAAAGAAGGAAAAAGGGCCATGTAGTGGGCCATCTGACCTTGTTCTTGTCTAAGATCCTGTCATCTTCTCATTCCCATCAATACTGACGATGGAATGAATTTTCCACTGTCGTGATCATGATCTCCAGGAAACTTCTGTGTCTTCTCACTCATGTGTGTCTTCTCTGAGATATCTCCCATTCAATGACTCAAAGGGAATAGCACCCAGGTGTCTCCTTCTCCTTCAAGGCACCTCCTGAGGCAATGAAGAAAAATGCAGTTGAGTTCTGGTTGGTCAGTCAACATGGTATTGCCATAAGCCAATGAAATTTCTTTGAAGTCCCTTGCATCATAGAACATCTCTCCCATAGTAAAGTATAGGAGGGGAAGGGAACCCAGAGAGTCCAAAATACCTGCTTGTAGAGGAAGAAGGTTCTCCTATGTCATTTGATCAGCTTCCCCACACAGACCCCCAGCATCTGGAAAAGCATCTCGCTCTTCCCAAACCTGATATTTAAAGAGTTGTTTTACAATAGATACTCGCTTGCAGTGGTTTTTTCTCCATTTCTCAACTGTCTCCATTAGCTAGATCTTTGGGTGTCGCACTGAAAACCTTTTCAAGCTAATAACTCTCCTTTTAAGTCATGATGAAAATGTAAATTCCCATTCCTAACTCTTAAATTTGCTCCTGTGAATTCTGGAAGGAGTCAATCCCCTTCTGGGCAAGTGCCAGAGATATTTTTCATGTGATTGGCTTTTCCTGTTGTTTAAGGGCCTTCAAGAATGAAATTTTCTGCATTCTGGATTAAAATGGACTTTTGAAAATCAATCTTGAAGGACAATATACTTGTGATAAGAGTCTATGTATGCATTCTCACTAGCAGACTATCAATTAGAATAGTCAACAACTGTATTCATTATCACAAAAGAAAGGGCTGTAAACACTTAGTATGTCTACAAAAGGTTGGTAAGAGCAACTGAGCACAGGAACCAGGACAGCACTTGAATCTGGGAAAGACCACCATCAATTGTTCTATAGGTTTAGGTTGAGTCATTAGCTCTATACCAATCTGGGGTTTCCCAAAGATTCTTCTGAGTCCATCTGAGGAACATGAAGATTGCTGACCCTTTATGAGCAACACTGCTCATAAGGAGTTGAGAGTCCTGGAACTTATTAGATCTTTAGGAGCATTCAGAAATTTGTCTCCTTTGGCTTTCTTTCTGTAAGCACAGGCCACTTAATAATGCTGACTACTTCGCTGCTCTGTTCTTTGGTTTGTTTGTTTTGAAATAATTTCAAGAACGGATTTTACTTTTCCTGACATACACTCCTTAAGAAAGCAGAACACAATTTTTGTGAGGGATAGTGAGAATGGGAATCAGTGGGCTCATGTGGGAATATATAAGAAGAAGATATAGAAGAAGAAGGAAAGAAAGACAAAAGAAAGAAAGAAAGATTGAATGGGACCATGTACTGCGGCGGCATCTGACCTTGTCCTGGTCTAAGATCTGGTGCTCTTCTCATTCCCACCATTACTGGCAAGGGATTGGATTTTCCACTCTGTCCTTGTGATCATGATCTACAGGAGACTTTTTTTGCTTTCTAAGTCATGTGTGTCTTCTCTGAGGTAGCTTCCATTCAAGAATCCACAGGGAATAGCGCCCAGGTGTCTCCTTCTCCTTCAAGCCACATCCTGAGGCAATGAGGAAAAATGCAATTGAGTTCTGTTTGGTCAGTTGTCATGACAACACTCTAAGTCAATGAGATTTCTTTGATGTCTCTTGCATCACAGAACACCTCTCCCATAGCAAAATGCAGGAGGATATGGGACCCAAGAGAGGCCAAAATTCCTGCCTGGAACGGAAGAAGATTATCCTATGTCATTTGAACATCTTCCCCACACAGACCCCCAGCATCTGGAAAAGCAACTCCCTCTGCTCAAACCTATTTTCTATAAGATTTGTTTAGGATAGACACTTGCTTGCAGTGTTCCATTCTCCATTTTCTGTCTGGTCTCCATTACCTCGATCTTTGGGTGCCTCATTGAAAAGCTTTTCACGCTAATAATGCCCCTTTTAAGTCATGATGGAAATGGGAATTTCCATTCCTCACTATTAAATTTGCTCCTGTGAAAACTACACAGACTCAATCCTCTTCTGAAAGTGCCAGAGAAAATTTTCATGTGATTGGCCTTTCCTGTTGTCTATTGGTCTTCAAGAATGAAATTTTCTGCATTCAGGATTAAAATGGACTTTTGGACGTCAATCTTGAAGGACAATACACCTCTGATAAGTTTCTGTCTATGCACTGTCACCAGAAGACATTCCATTAGTGTATTCAACAACATTATGCACTACCACAAAAGAAAGGGTGTAGAGACTTAACAATTCTAAAAAAGATTGGGAAGCTCAACTCAGCAGAGAAACCAAGCCAGTACATGAATTGGGGAAAGACCTTCATCAATTGTTGTATACATTCAAGTTGAGATTCTAGGTCTATAACATTCTGGTGTTTCCCAAAGATTCCTCTGAGTCCATCCAAGTGACTCAAATATTGTTGGCACTTTATTAGCAACACTGGTCCCGTGAAAGATCTGGGACTTATGGGACCTCTACATGCATTCAGAAATTTGTCTCTTTTGGTCTTCTTCCTCTAAGGACAGGCTACTTACTGATGCTGACTACTTTGGAGCTCTGTTTTTTGGCTTGCTTGTTTGTTTTGTTTTGAAATAATTTCAAGAACAGATTTTACTTTTCCTGATATCCACTCCTTCAGGAAGCAGAAGATGACAATTTCTGTGACAGATAGTGGGACTGGGAATCAGTGGGCTCATGTGGCAATTTATATGAAGAAGATATAGAAGAAGATATGAAAGAAAGAAAAAAAGAAGGACAGTAAAGAGGAATGGGACCATGTAGTGGGTCATTTGACCTTGTCCTGTTCTTAGATCCTGTTCTCTTTTCAGTCTCACCAATACAGTACATGGCTTGAAATTTCCACTGTATCATTGATATCGAGTTCTATATGGGACTTCTCAGTCATGTGTGTCTACTTGGAGACTTCTTCCATTCAAGAATGTTCAGGGTAAATATTCCATTTGAAACAGACATTCTGAAATGGAATGTCCTCTATCAGAAATGCATATCAATTGTACTTTGTCATAACCGACATTATGATGTGTGTTGTGAAGATCGCATGCTGATTATACTCTGTGATAATTGCCTTTAATGTCCATTGTCAAGATTCCATTACGAATGTTCTGTGCCAAGATTCGATTTGGAAGTTTGAGGGTCATAATTCTATATGTAAAGTCAATTGTGAAAATTGTATATTGATTATACTCTGACATAATTACCATTTTAATTGGCATTATGAAGATTCCATTAGGATTGTTCTGTGTCTAGATTATGGTTGTAATATTCTGTGCCAAGATTTCATTTGGAAGGTTCAAAGTCAATTCCATTTGGAATGTTGAGTGTCAATAAACCATTTGGATCCTTCATGTGAAATGTAATGTCCTCTATCAGAAATTCATATCGATTGTACTCTGTCATAATAGCCATTATGATGTGCCTTGTGAAGACTGCATGTCGGTTTTACTCTGTCATGATTGCCATTATGATATGCATCATCACTATTCCATTCTGTGTCAAGATTCCCCTTGGAATGTTCTGTGCCAAGATTGAATTTGGAATATTCTGTGCAATGACTCCTTTTGAATCATTCAGAGTCACAATTATATTTGTAAATGTTCACTGTCCAAATTGCATATAGATTATATTCTGTCAAATTTGCGGTTGTTTTGGAATTTTCATGATTCCCTTTGGTGTGTTCTGTGGAAACATCCCAATTTGAAATGTTCAGTGTCAGTGTTCCATTTCAAAGAGTCACTATGAAATGGAATGTCTGCTAGCAGAAATGCATATTGATTGTACTCCGCCATAACTGCCTTTATGATATGCATTGAGAACATTGCATGTCGATTGTTATCTGTCATACCTGCCATAATAATGTCCATTGCAATATTCCATTTGGAATGTTGGGTGGCAAGGTTCCCCTTGCAATGTTCTGTGTCAAGATTCCATTTGGAAGGTTCAGTGTCATAATTCAATATGTAATGTCCACTGCCAGAATTGCCTATCAATTATACTCTGTCATAATGGAGATTATAATGTGCATTATCAAGACTCCAATAAGAATGCTGTGTGTCAAGTTTCCCCTTGGAATTTTCTATGTCAAGATTCCTTTTAAAATGTTCTGTGCCAAGACTCCATTTAAAGGTTCAGTGGCATAATTCTATTTCTAACGTTTACTGTCATTTAGATTATAATCTGTCAAAATTGCGTTATAATGTGTATTTTCAAGATTCCCCTTGGAATTTTCTGTGTCAAGATTCCCCTTGGAATGTTCAGTGTCAAGATTCTATTTTGAACATTTGTTGTGAAATGGAACGTCCTCTTTCAGAAATGAATATTGATTGTACTCAGTCATAATAGTCATTATGATGTGCATTGTGAAAATTGAATGTCAATTATACTCTGTCATAATTAACATTATAATTAGCATTGTGTGATTCCCTTAGGAATGGTCTCTGTCTAAATTCCTCTTGGAAATCTGTGTGTCAAGATTCCATTTGGATTGTTCTGTGCCAAGATTCAATTTGGAAGATTGAGAGTCATAATTCTATATGTAATATCCACTGTCAAATTTGCCTATCGAGTATCCTCTGTCATAATGGCAATTATAATGGACATTGTGAAAATTCTATTAGGAATGTTCTGTGTCTAGTATCCCCTTGGAACGTTCTGTGTCAAAATTCCATTTGAAATGTTCTGTGCCAAGATTGCATTAGGAAGGTTCAGTGTTATAATTCTATATGTAATGTCCACTGTTCAAAATTGCTTATCAATTATGCTCTGTCATAATTCTATTTTAATTTCCATTGTTATGATTTCACATGGAACATTCTTTGCCAAGATTCAACTTGGAAAATTCAGCGTTATGATTCCATTTGGAAGGTTGAGTGTCAATATACCATTTGGATCCTTCATTGTGAAATGAAATGTCCTCTATCAGAAATGCATATTGATTATACTCTGTCATAATAGCCATTATGATGTGCATTGTGGATCTTGCATGTCGGTATTACTCTGTTATAATTGCCATTATAATATGCATCGTCAATATTCCATTAGGAGTGTTCTGTGTCAAGTTTCCCCTTGGAATGTTCTGCGTCAAGATTGAATTAAGAATATTCTGTGCAAAGACTCCATTTGGAACGTTCAGTGTCATAATTATATTTGTAATGCCCACTGTCAAAATTGGATATAGACTATACTCTGTCAAAATTGTGGTTATAATTTGCATTTTCAAGATTCTCCTTGCAATGTTATTTGTTAACATTCTTTTGGAAAGTTCGGTGTCAATGTTCCATTTCCTATAGTCATTGTGAAATGGAAAGTCCTCTCTCAGAAATGCATATCGATTGTGCTCTTTGAAAAGCGCCATAATAATGTGCATTGTCAATGCTCAATTTTTAATGTTCTGTTTGAAGACTCCCCTGCAATGTTCTCTGTCAAGATTCCATTTGGAATGTTGAGTGTCAATATTACATTTGGCATGTTCATTGTCAAAAACAATGTCCTTTTTCAGAAATGGGTATCGATTGTAGTCTGTCTTAATTGCCATTATAATGGGCACTGTCAATATTCCTTTAGAAATGTTCTGTGCCAAGACTCAATTTGGAAGGTTCAGTGTTATAATTATATTTGTAATGTCCACTGTCAAATTTGCATATAGATTATACTCTGTCATAATGGAGATTATAATATGCATTATCAAGATTTCACTCAGAATGTTTAGCGAAAAAACTCCATTTGGAAAGTTCAGTGTCAATATTCAATGTTAAACATTCATTTGGAAATGGAATATCCCCTACCTATAATGCATATTGATTGTACTCTCTCATAATTGTCATTATGATGTGCATATTATGTCATTATTATGATTGCATGTCGATTTTACTCAGTCATAATCACCATTATAATATATATTGTCAAGATTCCATTTAGAACGTTCTGTGGCAAGATTCCATTGGAAGATTCAGTGTCATAATTCTGTTTGCAATGTCCACTGTCAAAATAGCATATCGATTATACTCTGTCACAATACCTTTTATAATGTGCATTGTCAAGATTCCTCTTGGAATTTTCTGTGACAAGATTCCATTTTGAATGTTCATCATCAAGATTCCTTTTAGAATGATGAGTGTTAATATTCCATTTGGAAAGTTCATTTTGAAATGTAATGTCTTGAATCAGAACCTGCCATAATTTCCATTTTGATGTGGATAGTGAAGATACCATGCTGATTACATGCTGTCATAATTGCCATTATAATAGGCATTGATAAGATTCCATTAGGAAGGTTCTGATTCAAGATTCCCCTTGGAATGCTCTCTTTCAAGTTTCTATTTGGAATGTTCTTTGCCAAGAATGCACTTGGAAGTATCAGTACAATAATTCTATTTGCAATGTCCACTGTCAAATTTGAATTTAGATTTTACTCTGTCATAATGCAGATTATAATGTGCAGTGCCAAAGTTCCACTTGGAATGTTCTGTGCCATGATTCCATGTTGAATGCTGACTGTCAATATTCCATTTGGAATGTTCATTGTGAAATGGAATGTCCTCTATCAAAAATGCATATCAATTGTAATCTCTGATAATTACTTTTATGATTTGCATTGCGAAGATTCCATTTGGAAGGTTGAGTGTCATAGTTCTATTTGTAATGCCCACTGTCAAAATTGGATATTGATTATACTCTGTCATAATGCTGATTATAATGTGCATTTTCAAGATTTCACTTAGAATGTTCTGTGCCAAGATTCCAGTTGGAATGTTCAGGGTCAAGGTTCCATTTGGAATGTTCAGTTTAAATATTCCATTTTGAAGACTCGTTGTGAAATGGAAAGTCCTCTATCAGAAATGCATATTGATTGTACTCTGCAGTAATTGTCATAATAATGTGCATTGTCAAGGTTGAATTTTGATAGATCTGGGTCAAGAGTCCATTTTGAATGCTCAGTGTCAATACAGTGGACTGGGAATTAGTGGTATCATGGGAAACAGAAGATGAGAAAAGTAAAAGAAAAAGAACAAGAACTAGGAGGAGGAGGAAGAGAAGGAGGAGGAGGAATAGATAATGGATATACCTGACTTTGTCTAAGTTCGGGTCCTCTTCTCTTTCCAATAATATTGGTGATTCAATGAGGAGAGTGCCTTTCAGTTTTGTTTGGCCAGAGGTCATGGTCACTCCCTCAGCCAATGAGATTTTTGAGAGGCTCTGACATCACAGAGTATCTATGTCATCGCAATATGTAGGAAGAGAAGGGACCCCAGAAAGGCCACAATACCTGCCTGGAGAGGAGACACGATCGCCTATGTCATTTGAACTGCTAACCCCAAAACAGAACGGCAGCATGTACAAAAATAACCCTCGGTTCTGAGAGCAGGTTTTTAAAGCATTGGTTTTATGATATACACTGACTTTCAGTGGTTCACTACACTCTAGCTGACCTGTCCCAATCACCTAGAACTTTTAAAGTCTTAATGAAAATCTTTCCAAGTTAATAGTGCCCCTTTTAAGTCATGGTGGAAATTGGAATTGGCCTACCTCCCTACAATTTTTTTTTTCCTTTTGGATTCTCATCACAGACAATCCACTTAAGGGTGATTGCCAGAGATGGTTTTCATGTGATTTCCCTATCCTTTTGTCTAACAGTCTTCAAGAGAAAAACTTTTTGCACCATGGATGAAAATGGACATTTGGTTGTCATTTTTGAAGGGAAATTGTCCTGTGATAAAATTCTGTCTATCCACCTTCATGAAAAGACATTTAATTAGACTATTCAAAAATGGTAAGCACCACACAAAAGTAAGGGTTGAAGACACTACTAGACAATTCTACAAAAGATAGAGAAGCTCAATCTCAGCAGAAAAACCTGGCCATTGATTAACTTTGAGAATGAACACCATCTGTGGTTGCATAAGTTCAGGTTTAGATATTGGCTCTATAACAATCAGAGTTGTAACAAAGATGCCTCTGAATATACCAATAAAATTTGAAAATTGTTTGCATTTCATGAGCAACAATGTTTGCTTGAAAAACAGGGATCTTATTGGACCTCATCATTTCATTGCAAATTCATCTAATTTGGTATTTTTCACCTAGTCACTGACTACTTCCTAATGCTTACTGCTTTGGTGTTCTTTTTTTCCTGATTGTTTCGTTGTTTTATTTATGTTCAAGAAGAAATTTTTACTTTTTCCAACATCTGTTTCTTCTTGAAATGTAATACGACGATTTCTGTGGGGGTTGTGGTACGGAGAATTAGCAGTCTTATGGGAGACAGAAGAAGAAGAAGCCGAAGAAGAAGAATGAGGAGGAGGAGGAATAGGCAACAGATGAGGCCATCTCACCTTGTCCCGGTCTAAGTTCGGGTCCTCTTCTCTTCCCACTAATATTGGTGATGGTTAAAATTTTCCACTGATCCAAAGTCATCATTATCTACTGGAGGTACCTTTGCCTGTTCTTTCATGTCTCTCCTCTCTGTGATTTTGTTCATTCTATATTCCAGAGTGAAATGCTCCAGGTATCTTATGCTACTTATACCCTCCCGCTGAATAGAATGCCTGAGGAGAATGCCTTTTAGTTTTGTTTGGTCGGACGTCATGGCAACTCCCTCAGCCAATGAGATACCTTTAGAAGCTATGAGAGCACAGAGCATCTCTTGTATCACAATGTACAGATGGAGAAGGGACCCCAGAAAGCTAAAATACCTACCTGGAGAGGAGGAACCTTCTCCTATATCATTTGAACAGCTTCCCCCAAAAGAATGACAACATGTGGAAAATCAACCCTCAATAGTCAGACCTGGTTTTAAAAGGATTTGTTTTATGATAGACATTGACTTCCAGTGGTTCATTTGACTCTATCTGACCTGACTCAATCAACTAGAACATTGGATGTCATACGGAAAATCTTTCCAAGCTAATTGGACCACTTTTAAGTCACAGTGGAACAGTGAATTGCCATGCCTCACTCCAAAATTTGTTCCTTTTGGATTCTGGACAGCAGTCTATTTTCAATGATTTTGCTATCCTTTTGCTAACGGTTCTCAAAAGCAAAGCTCTCTGCACAATGGATGAAAATGGACATTTGGGCATCACTCTTAAAGGGCAATAGACCTCTGCTAAAATTCTCTCTATCCACCTTCATGAAAATACATTCAATTAGACTCTTGAACAATTGTAAACATCAAAAATGATAGGGCTGAAGAAACTAAGCAATTCTACAAAAGATAGAGAAGCTCAATCTCAGCAGAGAAACTATACCAGCGATTAACTTTGGGAAAGACCACCATTTGCTTTGGCATAAGTTCAAGTTTAGATATTAGCTCTATACCATTTGGGGTTGTCCCAGAGTATCCTCTGAATCTACCCAAGGGATTTGAAAATTGTTAGGATTTCATGAGCAACATCCATTGCTTGAAAGACAGGAATCTTATGGGACCTCTTCATTTCATTGTGAATTGGTCTTCTTTGGTATTCTTCCGGTAGTCACAGGATGCTTACTGATGCTGACTACTTTTGTGCTCTGCCTTTATTTTTGTTCGTTTGTTTGTTTGAATCATGTTCAATAACAGATTGTACTTTTATTGACATCTGTTCCATCTTGAAATGTAATACAACAATGTCTGTGAGGGATAGTGTGACTGGGAATTAGGTGGCTCATGGGAGAAAAGAAGAAGAGGAAGAAGAAGAGGAAGAAGAAGAAGAAGAAGAAGAAGAAGAAGAAGAAGAAGAAGAAGAAGAAGAAGAAAGAGGAGTAGGAGGAGTAGGAGGAGGAATAGACAAAAGATGAGGCCATCTTACCTGTCCGGGTCTAAGATCCTGTACTCAACTCTTTCCACTATATTGGCCATGATTACAATTTTCCAATGATCCGGTGAGATCCTGATCTACTGGACGCACCTATTCCTGTTCTGCCTTTTTTGCCTACTCTGTGATTTCATCTATTCTGGATCCAGAGTGAATTTCTCGCAAGTGTCTTTTTCTCCTTAAACCCACCTGCCAATTCACCGAGGAGAGTGCCTTTCAGTTTGTTTTTCCAAACGTCATGACTACTCCCCCAGCCAGTGGGATTTCTTTAGAGGCTATTACATCACAGAACATCTCTGCCATCACAATATGCAGGAGGACATGGGACCTCAGAAAGGCCACAATACGCACCTGGAGAGAAAGCACGATCTCCTATGTCATTTGAACTGCTTCCCCAAGCAGAACGGCAGCATGTGCAAAAACAACCCTCAGTTCTTAGAGCAGGATTTTAAAGCATTGGTTTTATGATATACACCAACTTCCAGTTGTTCATTACACTCTAGTTGATGTGTCTCAATAACCTAGAACTTTGAAAGTTTTACTGAAAACCTTCCAAGTTAATAGTGCCCTATTTAAGTCATGGTAGAAATGGGAATTGGCCTGCCTGACTCTGATGTTTTTGTTTTTCCATTAAGATTCTCGACAGCAGTCAATCCACTTGAGGGTGACTGCCAGAAGTATTTTTCATGTGATTTCCTTATCCCTTTATCTAACAGTCTTCAAGAAAAAAAAAACTTTCTGCACCATCGATAAAAATGGACACTTTTGAAGGGAAATTGTCCTTTGATAAAATTCTGTCTATCCAACTTTATGAAAAATTATTTAATTAGACTATTCAAAAACTGTAAGCACCACACAAAAATAAGGGCTTAAGACACTAAGCAATTCTACAAAAGATAGAGAAGCTCAAGCTCAGCAGAAAAACCTGGTCATCGAATGACTTTGGGAAAGAACACCATCTGCTTTTGCATAAGTTCAGGTTTAGATATTGGCTCTA
>PVJH01012040.1:0-66093 GCA_004026705.1 Nesogale talazaci
TCATCCCTTCACAGAAAGGTTACAGGAAGGGATGAATCAACCAGAGCACTGTATATCACCAATGAGACATATACTATTCCTCTGGTTCCTTGAGGTTTTCTCACCCTTGCACCCCCCCTCTCCCATTCTCATGACTCCTGTCCTGTCTTCTACTGTGGGATAGACAGGCGCATATTCGCAGGTACAGATAAGAGATAAGAGCTCACAACACATAGAATCCAGGAACAGGAAAGAGAGCAGAGATAACAGGAGGGTAGGGAAAAGGAGGGAAGGAAGCAGAAATTAATTGCAATAATTGACACATAACCACAGTCCCAAATCCCCAGGGGCATGAACAACGACAGAAATTATGGAGGAAAGGAGACTGCAGTTAGTGTAGATATGAAAACAATAATAATTCATAAATCATTGAGGAGTAGTGGGACGGGTTGAGGGGAAAAAGAGGAGCTGTAACCAAAGGCTCAATAGAAAATTGAATAATAAATGTTTGGAAAATAAAAATGGGAACATTTGTACAAAAATTCTTGATACAATTGTTATAAGAGCTGTAATAGTCACCAATTAACAACAAAAATGTTATGGTCTCAGAAATCCACAGCAGCAGTTCTGTCCTATAGAATCCCCATGAGATGTAATTGCCATGATGGTATTTTTTTCTTTTCTTAATGCATGCAAATTTAACTCACGACTATCATTGCAAAATCAAAACAAAGCAAAAAATGTTTCCATCATCTTTGGTATTGGTTATTAAAAGCAACACTTTTTGTCTCAGCTTGACAGTCTATTCCATCACTATACAGAAGATGGACAGTTGCCAATTTCGTTCCTACTTTTAATATTAGCTTAATGACTGAAAGAATTTTACTGCTTAAATATTAAACATGTTCAATTATTGAAGAATTATTCTTTCTCTGATTATTAAGCCTATATGGAAAGAATTTTGGAACTATTGGGTCATTACCCTAATCAGTTCTGCATATTTATCATCTGCATGTGCCTGATGATTTCTATTCTGTCTTGGCCTCAAAACAGAGCTCAGGAACACCAAAAGTTAATCAGATTGAATTGAAGCTATTGCTCAAAGTTTCTAATGGACACAGAAGACCATTCCCAAGGGAATTGGGCAGAATATTGCTCAAGGCAAAATAGTTACAAATTATTATTTTCCCATTGATCTCACACAGAAGAATTCCCAGCTAATGAATCTAAGAACATAGATTAATTACAGGAATAAAAGAAAGCTCGTTCTCCCACCATCTTTCCAGTGTGAATGATTATGACAGTAACCTTGAATTTCATTAGAATATAACAGTAGGGAAGGAAAAACAAATGTGATAAACCTGGAATTCTGAGATATGTAGTAGCATTCCATAAATACCAATCAAACAATTATCTGAAGCAGTTTGATTTTTTAGCAGAGTATGTTACCTTGATATTTAAAATTTCAAGGGATTAAATTAATGTCAAAATTAACTTTATGATGTGCACTTACTCCAGTTCCTGATTGAGGCAGTTGCTCACTTTAACAGATTGTTCTGACCAGCATATATTGTCTTCTTAATGTACTTAATTCTCATAGAAAATGGATAAAAGAGATATAAGGGAAATCTGTCTGATTATAGAGTTTAAAAGAACTTTTTGTTTATATCTTTTTCTATTGCCCAGCACCCAGCATTTCCTCTATATGGCATTATTCCAATGACTTTCTAAATTACAACTAAAACTATGCTGAACATTGGGCACTGAATGAGGAAAGCCCAATAAATATCAAATAGTAGGGTTCATTCCAGACTTTATTATGGGCTTTCAATGCAAAATTTCAAAAAAAGAAATGATATTCAACTCATAGGACCCAGTATGTATGTTGAAACATAGGTAAATCTGAGCCTGATGACAAAAGCTTCACATCTAATGTTGCCATTAGGGTTGAGTACAGGTCTGGATAAGATTTGTGTCTCTGATCAATATAAGACTTGTGACTTTGAACAGGAGACACGTCTTCAGATCTCAGATTCCTCATTCACAAAATAATGCATCAAATTAAATGTGCTACAATGTCACTTCTCAAACTATTATACTAAAATTTATAAATTAATAACGGTAAATGTGTTTGAGATGATGCACCAACCTGGAAAATAAGGAGCCATTGACATTTAGCCTTGGGTTGTATTACATTAGCTACAAGAAATTACCTTATTATTTATATTTCCCTGGGCTAGTGGTAAGAGTACTGTGCCTTCCCAGGTCACATTCCCATGGTGAAAAAAATCAGATGACTCAGAGTCATGCTAGAAAGAAAGGTAAACAAGACCTGGAATAGTTCATAAGGTTTGTGAAGCCCCTATGTGTTTATTGGGGACTAACTTAGGGTTTATTAATTAAAGATTTCTTACATGTCCATTTTTTGTGATCTGATCATTGTATTTCATAATTTAACCACTATATGCACTACCATGTCCATGGATATATTTGTAGCAAAGATGAATACACATGTATAAATATTCTCTGAAAAAATATAAATATTTGTGGGTATGCACTTACACCTGGTCAGGCTGAATGCCTACTCATAAATGCACTTATACATCAGTTTTTTGCAGAAATATGAGGCATACATAACAATATTAACTCTATGCTTCTGTCTTGCACTCTTCCCAGTATATCCCCTGTCTCCATTAGTTTTAGCTGACCTCCATCTTATTCTACATTGCATTTTCTATTGCCCAATTCCACACTTGTCTATCTTCTTGTCAGTGACTTACATTCTCTTTCACTGCCACACCAGGCAAATAAAGAATATTTCTTTTAGCATATTTTTTATAGTCTCATTAAATTTTTGTTCTTTGGTGATTAATTAATTTCATACTGAATAATGCCTTCCAGGCTCATCCATTTTATGAAGTGTCATAATAAATTCATTGTCATTAGTCAATATTGGATATTATTTCATTGTTAACCAAAATTTGTTTTTCCAATTTTTCATTAATGGGTATTTAGGTTCTTTCTGTCTTTTTGCTGTTGTAAATAATACTGTGGTAAGCCTGGACATGGATATTTCTATTCAAGTTCCATCTCTTGTTTCTGTAATAGAAATATTACTGGGTCATATATCTATTTTCAAAACTTGGAAAAAGTGCCCTATCATCTTGCACATTAGTTACATTTTACTATACAACCAGTCATATGCCTGACAGTTTTTAGTATTTTCTGTTTTGCTTTCTTCATTTGCTACTAAAGCAAGGATGAGAGACATTTCATTTGTCATTTTAATCCTATCGGTGATAACTAATGATTTTGAACATCTTTTTGTATAACAACTGGTCACTTGGTTCTCTTCTTTGATGAAGTGTCTATTCATGTTCCCCGCCTTTTTAAAAGGGACAGTCTGGTGTAGTGTGTGAGCGTGGAAAATTATGTTCACAAAAGTGGAGTTGTGGTGTGGGATGATTTTCTTTGAGAAATAAGACTCTTGGTGGTATGATAGGCCTGAGAAACAGTCAGCGACACAGCTGTAGGCACTAATGATAAGAACGCTGATTGAGAAAATTAGGACAACAGGCAAATTCAAATTCACTGTGTCTCAAAATAACACCAGGTGTCAACTCATGTGGCAAGTAAACCGTAACTGACGGTTTTCTGGAGAAAACTGGAAAGTTTCCTCGTGTTAATTAAGCACGGGTAAATTAATTACGTAATTAATTAATTGATCTCTAGAAGTGAGAGTGAAACTCAGAGATTGGAGAGTGTTGGAAGTACCATGAAAAAGTCTTTATATGATCAGAGAAGAAACACTATGGTGAACTGTCTGAGCGTGGAACAGAATGCTCATAAGAGTGGAGCTTTAGTGAGGGTGTTTTTCTGTGAGAAATAAGACTCATGGTGGTACTAACGGCCTGAGAAAATCCAGCAACACAGCTGTAGGCACTAATGATAAGAATGTTGATTGAGGAAACAAGTACAACTGGCAAATTCGTATTCCCTTTGTCTCAAAATATCACCAGGTGTCAGCTGGTGTGGAAAGTACCCTGTAATTAATGGTGTCCTGCAGAACCGTACATTTCCTGGTGTTTATTAAGCACAGGTAAACTAATTACGTAATTAGTTAATTAATCTCCAGAAAGGAGAGCAAAACTCAGAGACTGGAGAGTGTTGGAAGTGCCATGAAATAGTCTGTATATAGTCAGAGAAGGAACACTCTGGTGAACTCTATGAACATGGAAGACAATGTTCATGAAAGAAGACAATGTTCATGAAAGTGGAGCTGTGGTGAGGGATGATATTCTTTGAGAAATAAGCGTCCTGGTGGTACGAGCGGCCTGAGACAGAGCCAGCAACACAGCTGTAGGCACTAATGATAAGAACGCTGAAGGAGAAAACAAGTATAACAGGAAAATTCGAATACACTTTGCCTCAATATATCACCAGGTGTCAACTGGTGTGGCAAGTAGCCCGTACTTAACGGAGTTTTGTATAAAACAGCAATGTGGCCTGGTGTTAATTAAGCACAGGTAAATTAATTATGTTATTGGTTAATTAATCTCTAGAAATGAGAGAGAAACTCAGAGATTGGAGAGTTTTGGAAGTATCATCAAATAGTCTGTACATAGTAAGAGAAGAAACACTCTGGTGAACTGTATGAGCGTGGAAGACAATGTTCATAAAAGTGGAGCTATATTGAGGGATGATATTCTTTGAGAAATAAGCCTCCTGGTGGTACGAGTGCTCTGAGAATCAGCCAGTGACACAACTGTAGGCAATAGTGATAAGAATGCTGAGTGAGAGAGAGAACAAGAAGGACAACAGACAAATTCGTATTCTCTTTCTCACAAAATATCCCCGGGTGTCTGCTGGTGTGGCAAGAAACCCGTACTTAACGGAGTTTTGGATAAAACGGGAACGTTTCCTGGTGTTAATTAAGCACAGGTAAATTTATTACATAATTCTTAAATTATGTCTAGAAAAGAGAGTGAAATTCAGAGATTGGAGAGTGTTGGAAGTACCAAGAAAAAGCCTGTATGTGGTCAGAGAAGGAAACCTCTGCTGCATTGTATGAGTGTGGATGACAATGTTCATGAAAATGAAGCTGTGGTGAGGGATGATATTCTTTGAGAAATAAGCCTCATGGTGGTATGAGCACCCTGATAAACAGCCAGTGACACAGCTGTAGGCACTAATGATAAGAATGCTGATTGAGAAAATAAGGACAACAGGCAAATTTGTATTCACTTTGTCTCAAAATATCCCAGGTGTCAACTGGTGTGGCAAGTAACCCGCAATTGAAGGTGTTCTGGGGAAAACCGGAACGTTACCTGGTGTTAATTAAGCACTGATAAATTAATTACATAATTAATTAATTAGTCTCTAGAATAGACAGTCAAACACAGAGATTGGAGAGTGTTGGAAGTACCATGGAAATGCCTGTATATGGTCAGAGAAGGAACACTCTGGTGAACTGTAGGTGCGTGAAAGACAATGTTCATGAACGTGGAGCTGTGGTGAGGGATGTTTTTCTTTGAGAAATAAGCTGCCTAGTGTTATCTGCGGCCTGAGAAACAGCCAGCGACACAGCTGTAGGCACTAATGATAAGAGCACTATTGAGAGAATAAGGACAATAGCCAAATTCATATTCATTTTGTCTCAAAATATCACCAGGTGTCAGCTGGTGTGGCAAGTAACTCATAATTAACAGTGTTCTGGGGAACCGGAACATTACCTGGTGTTAATTAAACACAGGTAAATTAATTACGTAATTAGTTAATTAATCTCTAGAAATGAGAATAAAACTCAGAGATTGGATAGTGTTGGAAGTACCATGGAAAAACTTGTATTTGCTCAGAGACATAACTCTGGTGAACTGTATGAGCGGGGAAGACAATGTTAATGAAAGTGGAGCTGTGGTAAGGGATGTTTTTCTTTGAGAAATAAGACTCTTAGTGGTATGAGTGGACTGAGAAACAGCCAGCAATCTGCTGTAGGCACTAATGATAAGAACACTAATTGAGATAACAAGGACAACAGGCAAATTCATGTTTCCTTTCTCTCAAAATATAACCAGGTGTCAGCTGGTGTGGCAAGTAACCCGTAATTAATGATGTTCTGTATAAATAAATCAAGAATATTTCCTGCTGTTAATTAAGCACAGGTAAATTAATTATGTAATTATTAATCTCTAGAAATGAGAGTGAAACTCACAGATTAGAGAGTGTTTGAAGTACCATGAAAAAGCCTGTATGTGGTCAGAGAAGGAACACTCTGGTGAACTGCATGAGTGTGGAGGACAATGTCCATGGAAATGAAGCTGTGGTGAGGGATGATTTTCTGTGAGAACTTAGGCTCCTGGTGGTATGAGCAGCCTGAGAAACAGCCAGCGACACAGTTATAGGCATTAATGATAAGAATGATGATTTAGATAAGAAGGACAACAGGCAAATTTGAATTCACTTTGCCTCAAAATATCACCAGGTGTCCACTGGTGTGGCAACTAACCTGTATATGACGGTTTTCTGGAGAAAACCCGAGAGTTTCCTGGTGTTTAGTAAGCACTGGTAAATTAATTACGTAATTTTTAATTAACCTCTAGAAATGAGAGTAAAACTCAGAGACTGAAGAGTGTTGGAAGTACCACAATAAAAGTCCGTATGTGGTCAGAGAAGGAACACTCTGGTAAATGGTATGAGCGTGGAAGTCAATGTTCATGAAAGTTTATCTGTGGTAAGAGCAGTCTTTCTTTGAGAAATAAGCCTCATGGTGGTATGAGAGGTCTGGGAAACAGACAGCACCACAACTGTAGTTACTAATGATAAGAACAATGATTGAGATAACAAGGACAACAGGCAAATTTGTATTCACTACGTCTCAAAATATCAACAGGTGTTAGCTGGTGTGGCAAGCAACCCGTAATTAACGGTGTTCTGTATAAAATGGGAACTTTTCCTGGTGTTAATTAAGCACAGGTAAACAATTACATAATTATTAATTAATCTCTAGAAATGAGAGCAAAATTCAGAGATTGCTGAGTGTTGAAAGTACCAAGAAAAAGCTTATATATGGTTAGAGAAGGAACGCTCTGGTGAGCTGTATGAGCATGGAGGACAATTTCCATGAAAATGAAGCTGTGGTGAGGGATGATATTCTTTGAGAAATAAGCCCCTTGGTGGTATGTGCGCCCTGAGAAACAGCCAGCGACACAGCTGCAGGCACTAAAGATAAGAATGCTGACTGAGAAAACAAGGACAACAGGCAAATTCTTATTACTTTTGTCTCAAAATATCACCAGGTGTCAGCTGGTGTGGCAAGTAACCTGGAATTAAGGTGATTCTGGAGAAAACTGGAACATTTCCTGGTGTTAAGCACAGGTAAATTAACTACGCGATTAGTTAATTAATCTCTAGAAATGAGAGTAAATCTCAGAGATTGGAGAGTTTTCGAATACCATGAAATAGTCTGTACATGGACAGAGAAGGAACACTCTGGTGAACTGTTTGAGTGTGGAAGACAATGTTCATGAAAATGAAGCTGTGGTAAGGGATGATATTCTTTGATGGTATGAGCCGCCTGAGTAGCAGCCAGCGACACAGCTGTAGGCACTAATGATAAGATCGCTGATTCAGAAAACAAGGACAACAAGCAAATTCGTATTCACTTTGTCTCAAAATAGCACCAGGTTCAGCTGGTGTGGCAAATAACCCTTAATTAATGGTGTTCTTGAGAAACATGGAACATTTCCTGGTATTAATTAAGCACAGGTAAATTAATTGCCTAATTAGTTAGTTGATCTCTAGAAATGAAAGTGAAACTAAGAGATTGGAGAGTGTTGTAAGTACTATGAAAAAGGTTGTATATGGTCAGAGAAGGAACACTCTGCTGAACTGTATGAACATGAAAGACAATGTTCATGGAACAGGAGCTGTGATTAGGGATATTTTCCTTTGAGAAATTTGGCTCTTGGTGTCATGAGTGGCCTGAGAAACAGCCAGCGACACAGCTGTAGGCGCTAATGTTAAGATCGCTGATTGAGAGAACAAGGACAACAGTTAAATTCACATTCACTTTGTCTCAAAATATCACCAGGCGTCAGCTGGTGTGGCAAATAATCCGTAAATAACGGTGTTATGGAGAAAACTGGAACTTTCCTGGTGTTTATTAACCACAGGTAAATTAATAACGTAATTAGTTAATTAATCTCTAGAAATGAGAGTGAAACTCAGAGATTGGAGAGTGTTGGAAGTACCATGAAAAAGCATGTACATGGTCAGAAAAGGAACACTCTGGTGAACTGCATCAGCGTGGAGGACAATGTTCATGAAAGTGGAGCTGTTGTGAAAGATGATTTTCTTTGAGACCTAAGCCTCATGGTTCTACGCGCAGACTTGAGAAGCAGCCAGAGGCACAGCCTTAGGCACTAGTGATAAGAAGGCTGATTGAGAAAATGAGGAAAACAGGCAAATTCGTACTCACTTTGTCTCAAAATAGCACCAGGTGTCAGCTGGTGTGGCAAGTAACCCATATTTAACGGTGTTCTAGAGAAAACTGGAATGTATCATGGGGTTAATTAAGCACAGGTAAATTAATTATTTAATTACTTAATTGATCTCTAGAAATGAGAGTTAAACTCAGATTGGAGTGTCGGAAGTACCATGAAAAAGTCTGTATATGGTCACAGAAGAAACACTTTCGTGAACTGTATCAGCGAGGAAGACAATGTTCATGAAAATGGAGCTGTGGTGAGGAATAATTATGTTTCAGACATAAGCCTCAGGGTGGTACGAAGGGCCTGAGAAACAGCCAGCGACACAGCTATAGTAACTAATGATAAGAACACCGATTGATAAAACAAGGACAACAGGCAAATTTGTATTCACTTTGTCTCAAAATATCACCAGGTGTCAGCTGGTGTGGCAAGTAGCCCATAATTAATGGTGTTCTGGAGAAGCATGCTTCCTTGTGTTAATTAACCACAGGTAAATTAATTATGTAATTAGTTAATTAATCTCTAGAAATGAGAGGAAAAGTCAGAGATTGGAGAATATTGGAAGTACCATGAAAAAGCCTGTGTATGGTCAGAGAAGGAACACTCTGGTGAACAGTAAGCTAAGCTAAACCAGCTGGACTGCTGCTATAGTCACTTATTACTCTGCTCCACCTGCAGACCTGGTCACCATGCCAGAAGTTGCTTGGCTGCCATGCTGAGACCCTCTCAGTTGTGGTGGGGCCCCTGCACAGCAATGGTCCACTAGCAGTCCTTCCCAAGGAGAGCTGCTCCTTTCTGGGGGTCCCATCACTCCCTGACGGGTGAACTGATACCAAACTTGGGTCTCTCTCTCCATTTACTGATTACACCAGGAGCTGACCTTCAGTCTACCTGTAGCAGGTTAGGTGACCTGCAACTGGGGAGCTCTTCCCCCCCTTCCCTACCCTTACCTGAGCCTCTCCTTGCACCTCCTTCTTGGTGACACAAGTCTGCTCAGCTCCAGTGTACTCCTGGAGTTCCCAACATTTGCCAGCCCGCATTACTCCTGTACCCTTCTACAAACTATTGTGTGCTCTCACTACAGTGGCCCAAGCCCTCTGGACTCCTTCCTGCACAGAGAAGAGCTGGCACCAATCCTAAACAAACTCTTGTAGAATATAGAAAGGGATAGCAAACTCTCAGACTCATTCTATGAAGTCAACATAGCCTGGATACAAAATAAGGCAAAGACCCTACAATGATAGAGAAATACAGACTGATCTCTCTTATGGACACAGATGCAAGAATTCTCAATAAAATACTGATGAATAGACTCCAACAACAGCTTTAAAAAATGCATTACAACCAAGTGGGATTCACACCAGGTATGAAATTATGGTTCAACATTCAAAACACTATAAATATAATCTACCATATCAACAAGAAAAGTACAAGAACCATATGATTATGTCATTAAAACTAGAAGAAAGCATTTTATAACATCCAATACCATTCCTATTAAAGACTCTCAAGAAATAGGATTAGAAGGGGAAATTCACAATAGAATGAAAGCCATATATGAAAAAAAATAACAAATATTACACTCAATGGAGAAAAGCTGAAAACATTTTCACTGAACAAGGGAACCCGTGCTGGTTGCCCCTTATACCCACTTCTGTTCAACACTGTTCTGGAAGCTCTATCCAATGCCATAAGGCAATGGCAAGGTATCAAGGGTATATGACTAGGTAAAGAAGAAGTGAAACTTTCACTATTTGCAGACAATATGATTTAAATATTGAGAATCCTGAGGTGTCTACAATAACATTGCTAGAAACAATAGAGAAGTTTAGTAGAGTAGCAAGATACAAGATTAACAAGCAGAAATAAAATGAATTCCTATATACCAGTGATTAGAATACAGAAAAAGACACCAAGCGATCAGTAGCATTTACACTGGCCACATAAAAGCTGAAGTACCTATAATAAGTCTAAATGAACAAAAAGACCTACAAACAGAATATAACTTTAAGTGATCAAAGGGGAATACAAAAATGGAAGTATATTCTGCGTTGGTGGATCAGAAATTTCAGTGTATTGTGAATGTCAATACTCCCTAAAGCAATCTACAAATTCAGTGTTATCATGATTCAAATTCCTGCATCCTCAAAGAAATAGAAAAACAGATTACTAATTCATATAGAAAGGGGAGAAATCCAGGTCAGGCAAAGAACTCCTTAAGAAGAATAAAGTAGGTGGTATTGCACTACCTCACTTCAAAACATACTATAGTTGTCTAAACAGCCTGGTGCTGGTACAATGATAGTTACTCTAACCGATGGATCAGGATCCAAAACATAGGAATATGAACATAAAGACCTATATACATACAGACAATTGATTTTTGACAAAGACCTAAAAAATATTATGTGGGAAGCAGAAACCCTCTTTAATACGTAATGTTGGAAAATCTGTATATCCACATGCAGCAGAATGAAATAAGACCCATAACTCATTCCATGCACAAAAACATACTCAAGGTAGATTAAAGACATAGATATAAAGCCCAAACTATCAGGATCAATGAGAAAATTGGCACAAAGCTGGAAGCTCTGGTGCAAGGAATACATGGGCTAGCAGAACTAACAAAGAAACACAATCTGTGGACGATAACAGAGGATATTATTAAAAAGAAAGCACTTGTGTACATCAAGGGATTTTATTAAAAGACTAAAATGTGAGCGCACTGATTGGGAAAAGATATTTAGTATGGACATAACAGACTACAGATTAATTATTAAAATCTAGAATTTACAAGCTTACCACAAGGTTAAAACTAATAGCCATCAGAAAAGGTGGACAAAAACATTAACAGATGATTCAAAAAGAATGAAACTTCTAATGACTAATAAACACATGAAGCAATGCTCCAGATCATTAGCTATCTGAGAAATAAAAGTAAAAATATGAGATACCACCTATAACTCTTTACTGTAGCCCAATTAAAAAAAAAACAACGAGAACAACAAATATTGGAGATCTGGTGAGACAGGAACACTTACCCACTGCTGGTAGACTTGTAAATATGTATAGTTACTATGGAAGGTGACATGGTGATATCTTAAAAAGATAGACATTTAATAACTTGCTCTGTGGTCTGGGAAGTCCATCACTCTCCTTCATGCTCTGGCTTCAGGTTTTGCTGCTGCTTGACATAATGATAAACTGGGCTCTGTAGGTTCAACGTGCAGCGATCTTAGGTCCAGAGGGCATACTCCACTCCTAGGGTTTGCTGGTTATGAGATTCTTCCCCTCCTCCTATTTCTTTTTTTATCTTTTTTTGGGGGTGGGTGGGAGGGCATCACTGCCTCTGGTGGTTGTGGGCACTACCCAGGGCTGCTCCGGAGAGCCGCTGCTGCATTTGAACCGCCAAGCCCGCAAGCTGCAGTTCTTCACTCAACCACTTACACCACCGGGGCTCAGCCCCCTCCTTCTTCTTAAATGGCTTATTTTGTACCCAGGAAGATGGCATTTCAGGGACTTCTGCTCACAATAGCTCTCAGGTGAATCCTAGCAGTGTCTTCCCCAACCTTTTCACCAGGTCCATGTAAGCAAAGGTCATTTTGGGGAGTTAGAAACTTTGCCAAGAAGATCCACATGAACTAATTCACTGCCCCTACATCAGGAATACTAATCTTATAAAATATTACACAGAATATGGACTTATGGTTTAGTTAACATTGATGTTAGCCTCATTGATGGGGGGCTGAGAACAAACTCAGGACTATTTCGAGTGGAGAAAGATATCAATTACTGGTGCAAACTTTCAGAGTGCCCCTTCCAAGCTCAATAAATATATCAATTGATATATAAATAAACAGAAGGTAACAAACTATGCCCAATAAATTTATTGTATTAGTGCCAGGATTAGGGTGAGGCAACTGAGGCAGGATGAAGTGCAGAATTTGATTCTGTAATCATTTAAAATGTTGATATTTCATTCACCATTGGTGTTTTTGTGTGACATTTAACTTTAAATTATATTCTATTAATTGTCATTTATCTTGAGTACTGAGTGCTTTGGCAGTCTTTAATGTTCTGACGCCAACCTGAGTGCCTCACTAACCTCACCTTGGTCATATCTATATAAAGTTTATTATAAATCAGCAAGCATAAAGTATTTCACTAACTGGGTTGAATACAAGACTATTTTCTCCCTGGAGCATGAAGGCTGGGCGCTTGGCAAAAGATACCTGGAAAGGAATAATCCCTCAGTTGTTGCCCAAGCACTTCTATCTATTTCTGCCTTTGAGATAAGGGTTCAGGGTTTCAAAGAGAGGTCTAAGAGATTTTAATAACATAACACTTGACTGATCTAGGATTTTAATACTCATAAATTACACCCTGAAATAGATCCAGAATGTCTAGCAGCCAAACTGCACAAGTCACAAATTGCCTGTCTAGCATCAGGGGCAGATGGTCCTATTCTAAATTGGAACTTATTTCCAGGAGCCTTTCAAGCAGAAGCCAGGAATTAAATCTGAATGATCATGTATATGAAAACATGATTTCATGTAGCTGGATTAGGAAGAAATAGTTCTATGGGCAACTACTATAGTCATCTGGGGCCCAAAGGCATTAAGGCCAAATAAATCTAGGCAATGCATTGAAACGTCAAGGCAGAATTCAAATAAACAAACACTTCAAATATACATAATTTTCTTATCACAGCTTCCAGTAAAATACCTTCTCCTTTTAGATGAACTACAATAACACTTACAACTCATCTTTCTCTTTTATAAATCATTTTACTGGGTTTCAGACAACTCCTATCACAATCAATGTATACATCAATTGAATGCAGACCACATTTGCACATTTATTGCCATCATCATTCTTGAAACATCCTCCTTCCACCTAGGCCCCCGGTACCAGCTCCCCATATTTCTCCTTCTTGCTCACTCCACCTCCCCATAAACCCTTAACAATTTACAAATTGTCATTATTTGGTCATTGTCCACTGTCTGATGTGTCCATTCACCAACTTCACCATTATCTGTACCCCAGCTAGGAGATCATATGTAGCTCCCTACAATAGGTGCCCCCTTTCTATTCCATCTTCCCTCCACCTTCCTGGCATCACCACTTCATGCCTGGTACTAAAAGGATCATCTGTCCTGAATTATCTCTGTTGCCTAATCCAGTGTATAGCTGGTCTAGCGGGATTTGCAAGGTAAAATTGAGATCATGATAGTGTGTGGGTGGAAGCATTTAAGACATAGAGGAAAGCTGCATATTTCATTGTTGCTCCACTGTACCTTGTTTGGCTCATGTCCTCCTTCAACCTCTCTGTAAGGGGCTGTCACTTTACCCATTGATGGACTTTGGGTCCCTAATCTGTACTCTCCCTCATTTATAATGATGTAAATTTTAATTCTTTGATGTCTGATACCTGATCCTTTTGATACCTCATCATAACACAGGTTGATGGGCTTCTTCCATGTGGGGTTTGTTGCTTTTGAGCAAGATGGATGCTTGTTTACTTTCAAGCTTTTAATATTCCAGATGCTATGTCTTTTGATAGCCAGGAACTATCAGCTTATTCACCACATATGCTTATGCACACATTTGTCATCAGCGATCATAAGAGGAAGGTAAATACAGTCATGTACGTAGGTGAATATATTTATATAATCATGATGGGGAAATAGATCTATGTGTATACCCTTATAGGGTTAATATTAAGACAGCAGATTGGTATAGGACTTCCACTTAAGTACTTCCTCAAAGCCAGAACACTTTGTTCTACTAAATTGTTATTCCATGACGCTCACCTTCATGACATGGTCACTGAAGACAAATGTGTGCATGAGCAAAAGTGATGAAGAAAGCTGACGGTGCATAGCTATAAAAAGATGTAGCATCTGAAGTCTTAAAGGCTTGAAAGTAAACAAGCAGCCATCTAGCTCAGAATCAACAAACCCCACATGGAAGAAGCAAACCAGCTTAAGTGACCACAAGGTGTGAAAAGGATCAATAATCAGACTTTAAGAACTAAAAATCATTTCACTGCATGCCCACATTCCTGATATACCCCACTTTTAATACTTATCACAGTTTGTTCTATTTCATTACTATTTGAAAGACCTGGGTTTGAGTCCTGACTCTTACTTTGACCACTATGCCTCCTTATGTAAATCTGTATTTTAGATTTATCAAGCATAAAAGTTAAAATTATATCTGGATATTTATTTACACCAAAATGAAAACTGGATATTTTCTTAGTTTGATGACAAGCATGATTGTCAAAGTACTAGATCAGTTTGTTGTTGTTGTTGTTGTTTTTGTTTTGGGGCTTTTGTTTTTTGTGTTTTTTTGGTTGTTGTGGTTTTTTCTTTTGGTGGACATCACTGCTCTCTGGTGGTGGGAGTAGGAGGTCCAGCGTTTGCTTCTGTGGACTCGCTGCTGGAATTGAACCTCCATCCAAGTGGGCTGCAGTCCCGCACACAAACACTATGCCACTGGGGCTTGGCCCTACTAGAACAAATTCTTAAGTAGTCAATCAACCCATTACCATTGAGTAGATTCTGATTCATGCGGACAGAGTAGATTTGCTCCTTTGAGTTTCTGAGGTGAAAAATCTTTATAGGATCAAAAAGCCTCTCTTTTTCCTTTAGAGGTACTGCTGACTAGTGTTTCTGAAATTAGCAGCTCAATGAATAATTCATATATCAGTGAACTATATCAATAGCTCAAAATTCAAACTTTGAATTCTTTTTTTATGTTTTTTTTTTTGTGGGTATCACTGCCTCTGGTGGTCGTGGGCACTACCCAGCCACCGCTGGATTTGAACCGTCAAGCCCGTGGGCTGCAGTTCCGCACTCAACCACTTACGCCACCGGGGCTCAGCCCCAAACTTCGATTCTTAAGAGACCTTTTAGACTAATTTATACTTAATATACATGTACACTCATATATATGTATTATAGTAACAATTATTTTAATAATACCAGTAACTGACATTTCTAAGCACTTTTGTTGCTGCTACACAAATAACGTCATCAATAACTAATTTATTTCTCACAACAACCAATAAAGATGAAACCTTGGTAAAACTCTGGGCCAAGTTAACCCAAAGTCAGTGTTTTCAACCCAATAACTACTCTGAGAAAAAGAGAAGGTTTCTACAAAGACTTAAGCACCAGAATTGAATCAATGGCATTCGGATATGGATTGATATTGTTACCTTAGTTTTAGAGTTATCAAAACTCTATTGCTTGGTTGGAAAGAAAAGTAGAAAAGTATGGTTGATTACTTCACTGGAATATGACTTACTTTTATATAATTTTCTTTTCATAAAATAGATTTCCTCTCATTATAACAGACTCCAAACCACACTTTCCTTATCTTGTAGCTGGGCCATCTAGTTATCCAGTGAATTGGTTATTAAAATGTCCATGTGACTCATATACAAAAAATGTATAAGACTTCATTGTCCTCATTCCACCCACTAGCATTTTCCCTGAGGGTCTGCATTGTACCTACTTATAGTCCCAATTTTTCTTCCACTGGACTCATTGCATCAATTATCAGCCAGATTACCATTCTGTGGTGGCTTGCATGTTGCTAGGATTCTTAAGATTATGCCATCAATATTTCAAATACAAACACAGTCATCCAAGGTAGACAGGTTTCAACAAATTTCTAGACCAGGTGTGTTAGTTCGGGTAGACTAGAGGAACAAATTCATAGACACACATATGGATATAAGGAAAGGGTTTATATACAAAAGTAATGGAACACTGAGAAAGCATCCCAACCCAGTCCTGTTCAAAGTCACAAGTCGGATATTAGCCCATATGCCTGATACCAGTCTTTAATGTCTTTTTCCGACTCACTAAGTCACAGGTCATTGGGTACAAAACCTCTGCGCTGGCAGGGGTCTTCCCATGGCCCCTCACTTCCAGGGCTCAGGGTCCATTAACAGCATCCCTTGGTGGCAGAAGCAACTCATCGCTGGCAGAGGTCTCCATGTGGCTGCCCCAGCTTCAGAGGTCTGGCTCCATCAGGGCAAAGCTGTATGGTCTCTCCACCAGCTCCTCCAGCTTCTCGGATACTGCCATCTTGTTTTGTCCACAATACATTGTCTCTGAGACTAACTCCCAACAACTGGGGAAGATAGCTTCTCATCTTCGCGAGGGAAATATCGCGAGATTACCCAGACATATCAGGAGAAAGTCATGCCCACATGGAGGCCTCATTGGCTACTCATTGGCTATATCCAGATTAACAGGCTAGACTCCACCTCTACATCTCAATCATGAAATTAACATAAGCACAAAGTCACCACACCAGGGGTGCTCAATATGTCAATCGTGATTTACAAGTTGATCACAAATGTAGTGTGGATAGGTTGCATGGCATTAAAAAAACAGATGTAACCCTATCATCAATTCTCTCACTTAAATGATATACAGTGCAACCAATCAGATGGAATCTTAGGTGTCAAGCACAGTGCAAACAGCAATACTAAGTGTAGCAAAAATGACAGCCTGAGTTATTGCCAAATTTTAGGCATTGTGATTTTTCTTTAAAGTATAAGAAAGGGTATTAAAATGAGTGTGGGAGCTGGGCCAAGTAAGAATCCAAAAATGTATCACTTTCATAAAAAATGAGAGATTTTGACATTACAAGTCGACATTCAGCTGAAGTCCAGAGAGCATGAACAGTTCTGGAACTTACTTGCAGAGGGAAAATGCCCAAACCTGAGAAAATATGCTACCTCCTTGGCTGCATTATTCAGCATTACTTATTTATATGAGTTAGCCTTTTCCCACATAAATATCATTAAGTACAAGTACTGTTCCACTATGACTGATGATCACTTGGAAGTGTGCTTGAGTATGGCTATCAGCAGTTACTGTCTGGACTGTGCATCTCTGACTCATTCCATTTAGTGCAAGTCATCGAAGTAAACTTAGGTAATGACAAAAATATGCATAGTTAATTGTGCTGCGCAATATGGACTGATGCAGTTATGCAATGTACATAAACATACATGGTACATATAAAGAATTTTCAAGGCATCTATGAATAAATGTAATAAATAAAAATAAATATCTTTTGCATTTTTGTAGTTGGTAGATCATTTTGACTTGACCATTTTATAAGTAGCTCACATGCTAAAGAAGTGTGAGCACTTTGTACTAGATTAAGGCAGAATCTAAGAAAGAGCTGGTGGTTCACTTACAGAAAGGTTATTTTTAAAAGCACTGCCATCGAAACAATTTTTATTCATGGTGATTCTATAGGACAGAATAGAATTGTCCCTGTGACTTTCCAAGACTACAAATGTATGGGGGATGATAAACTGTCATCTTCCACTCTCACAGGTACTGGTGGTTGTGAACTGTTTTATAGATAGCAGCAGAAGTTTTGTGATATAATAATGAAAGATGAAAGGTGAGATGGCACTAAAAATAGGACCGCAAGGCAAGTAAACTTCAATGATGTATATGGAGAGAAGCTTTGGAACATTCATTTTCTGATGTAGCATACTCAGTATAAGAGAAAACAGGGGCAATGATCCATTGTTAACTGGAACATGGACTGTAAGCAATATTAAGCCAGGAAAGTATGAACCAAACACAGTTTTCATAATTCCAAACCTATAGTAGCAATAGGGTCATCTTCATTAATTGTTAGGGAGAATTGACAAAAATGAAATGGAATACATGAAGATTGATTTTATAATCATTAGTGAACTCAAATAGACTGGTATTGGTCACTTTGAAATGGCTAATCATTGGTCTAATAAGAATCTAATAGGAAATAGTGTCAAGTTCATGCTCAATTTTTTTCAACATGCCTTAATTATAATGCTGTCAGTGATAGAGTAATATTCATATGCCCCAAAGTAAGATGAGTTCATATAATTATTATTAAAATTTTCATTTTAGTTTTAATGCCAAAGATGAAGAAATTATTGTAGTGTTTTAAATTTTTTTTTGCAGCGTGAAAATACTCAAATATGCAATCAAGATTCATTAATGATTAATGGTGATTAGACTATAAAATTGGAAGCATAGAACTGGTAGGTGGAAAATAAGCTATTGGTTTGAGAAACATCTGAGATTGCATGATAAAATTTTGCAAGATGAATAATTATTCCCTTACAAATATTTTTTCCAACAATATAAATATATTTGTAATACTCACTAGATACTCTGCACAGAAATCAAATTGAATACTCTTGGGGTAAAAATTATGGGGAAGCTCAATGCTGTCAGTCAGAAGCAAGGACAAGGAAGAACTGGGAGAAAAGTTATCAAGTTTATATATGCAGACTCAAGCTGAAGTTGTAGAAAATTAAACTACCATGTGTAGTCTTGTATAAACCAAGTTTTTCTGCACATTTTAATGCAGTTTTGTGCTAAAATTAGGTGCCTTGACTGATATACAGGTTGGCTTATACTCAAGTATATACAGTAAGCTCATAAGGACCACAGTATGACCTTGATAACCCACCTGTATTTAGATATAATCTCAAAAATAGTTTGACACTTTGAACACCAAAGACAAAATAGTAGGTGGGTTTTGGAGTAATATCAAGAACATTGAGCATGATTAACTCAAAAGATCAATAAAAAGAGAAGAAGAAAATGTAAAAATGGGTGTGATAAGATATTCTAAAATCTCTCTTGAATGTAGAATAGCTAACGTGAATGGGAGGAATAATAAAGCAAAGTAGTTGAACAGACATTACAACGAGTTTCTCAGAGAGACAAAATAAAGTATTATAATAAAATACACAAAACCAAATTAGAAAATTAAAAGGGATGAAGATATTTTCCATTTCTCAAATGAAAAAAACTAAAGGAACCTGCTCCATACTGACCTTCAGGAAATGAAACTGAAGATAAGGGTGCTATAGCAAATTGTGGTGAAGAGAGCTGAATGTGCCCATCTATCAAACAGAACAGTGTCTGGTCTCTTAGAGGCTTGTATTCAAACAAGCAGCCATCTCAGTGAGGTGTCAACTAAGTCCACATAGAAGATGCACACCAACTTGTGTGATCTAAGGATGATAATAAGGAAATTCAAACATGACCAAAGGATACGAATCAGAGCCTAAATTGCTGACATTCAACTTGTAGAAGGCTACAGAGAGCAGTGGGAGCAAAATTCCATCTGTAGAGAAGTTAGTTGTAGCCTCTAGAAAATCCCCTCTAACCACAGACATGGGTCTGGAATAGATGATTATACTGGAGCAAGCATAATAACTGGTCAATTGATCTCCCTCTTGACCCAAGCTGAAATTGTTCTAGGTTCAAGAATTTGTTACTTGATCTATGACAAAAATTTCTTCCCTGGCCTTTTAAATATCTGTGCCATTTATTTTCTTTTTAAACCATTTATGTTGGGCTGGATTACCTAGAGAAACAAATCCATAGACACTCATATAATGCTTTATATTAAGAAGTATCATTGTTTAACCATAAAAGGCACCCAGTTTTTAGAGCAGAAAAAAGAAAAAAAATCTCAAAAAAATACTAAAATATTTATTAAAATAAAGCAAAATGCAGTAATATTTAACAGCATAAACTCAACAATGGTGTTAAGAACCATCATCACTTTGATAAACAAATGAGGGGAAACATATAATGTGCTGAACACATGACCTGACTGACATTGAGACTCCAGGAGGTAGGAGTGCCCCTGAACACACAGCAATCCACAGCATACAAACAGCAGCGGGCAGTAAGCAGGCACATGGGATTATGAACAAATATTCTCCCACTTTGGGGGAAAAGAGGTATATCTTATGGTCCAACAAATACAGCAATTGTGTGCAGGAGGAAGTAGATGGCGTCCATTTGATTTACTCATCTGGACTTCCTGCTGTCAGACCAGAAAATTAAAATATAAGGTGAAGGAGACAGAGAAACAGAATCATAAGATTAGAATCAGGGTACTAGGGTCTGTCCCGACACCCACTCTTTTTTTTATTTTCACTCACAAAGCAAACTGAGAGCACACTGATACACTGAAATGTCCTAGATTCATTGTGCTGGACTTATGGGGTCTGGCCCGAGCCTCTGCCAGCACCCTAGTGCAGCAGTGAGTAGTGATCAACCCAAGTTGATGTCCCAAAAGGGTCATAATCCAGGACTCAAAGAGAACCTTTCAAAGGTAATCACAAAACCCCACACTCGAACTCCCTGTGCTATTAGTTGCCTTGCACTCACAGCCTGGGGATCAGAGTTGGGGCAATTAGCCATAGATTTGGGGCAATTGAAAAGACATCATGAAATGTACCTGAGTCAGATCACAGAGTGGCAGAGCATTTGCTGGTAGTCATAACCCAGTTGACAAATTCAGTTCCAGTTGGCTGGGAAGAAAACAACCTACCTGATAAGCTAGACCTCCTCCCCTGGAGATCAATGTGACAGCCCCCAAATCAGGACATCCTATAAGCCCAATATAAAACAGAAAAAATATATTTTCTTGGTAAAATTGCAAGTCCCAGGCTCATTGTTTAGGTCCAAGACAAATGGGCAGAACGAATCCATTAATGTATATTAACATAATAAGGGAGCCAGGGTTAAGGAGTGCCAGAGTTAAGCACAGAGCGTGGAGACTTTCAACATAACAAAGAGCCCCTGGACTACATCTCAGTTTCAGAATATCTCACTGAGCACAAGCTCAGAGCCCCACTACCTGGTGCCCAATTTAATTTAATTCAATTCCAGCTTGCCAGGGGCTGGAGAAAAAAAAAAAACGTCTGAGCTGTTGGGGCATCATTGGTCTTGGCACAAGCTAGGGCAATTCTGCAAGCCCATGGGTGGAGTTATTATCCACCCTCAGTAATCCTACATGCAACTGACGATGTCCGGCTTGTCCTCTATGTGGCTCAGGGAATCCCTTACCTATCCTACACATGGCTGAGGAAACACACACACCATGCTGCAGAGCTGCATACA
The DNA here is from genome assembly GCA_004026705.1 of Nesogale talazaci. Classification (NCBI taxonomy): domain Eukaryota; kingdom Metazoa; phylum Chordata; class Mammalia; order Afrosoricida; family Tenrecidae; genus Nesogale; species Nesogale talazaci. The sequence goes on from PVJH01012040.1 coordinate 21,431, forward strand.
GCACAAGGCAACTATATCAGTGATCTCTAGCACTCAACGTCTCTCTGGGAAATGCTGCCTGGCTTACACTCTGATCTTGCCTTCAAGGGTAGTTCTGTCCAGCATCTGTGGGACCCTACACCAAGATGACACACCATAACACTACCTTGAGGTTGGGTTGGAACTCCACCAGCCCTATGGTCAGATGATCAGACCTCAGCTATCTCCTTACTTACTATTCTTTTTCTCCTCTCTTTATTCTCTTTTCCTTCCATCTTTCCACTACAGGCAGTCTCGGTAGTCCCAGTTTTGTTTTGTGTTTTCCTTTTTTCTATCCATTTTTCTTCTTTTTCTTTATTTTTACTCTTCTCTCCCTCTCTTTCCTTTCATACACCACTGCTGGCTTCTGGACTACTACCCTCTGCCTAGTGCCACTCTACCCAAACAGCAGGGGGCAGCATTGCACACACACAAAGAATCTGTTATAGCCCTCTACAATGCTCCATACTGCTGAAGAAACCTCCATCTGACCTCTAGGGTGATCTTTCTGACTAGGGCATTTCTGTCCCACACTAGTGGAATCTAAAGTGGCACACTAAAGTAGCACATAAAGCTGCCAACTTGGGGTAGGGTTTAGAGCCCTCCACCCCTATATTCAGGTGATAAAAAATCAACAATCTCTTTGCTGTTTTTTTTTTTTTATTCTCTCTTTCCCACCACAGTCAGTCTTAGCAGGCAGTTTATTTTCTCCCTCTTAATTCTCTTTCTACCTTTCTTTTTCATCTTTTAAAATTCTTAAAGAAGAATTTTGCCTTTCTTTTCCTTCTTTCTTCTCTCCTTTTTTTAAAAAAAAATTTCATTCTTTTCTTTTTCACTTCTCTCCCTCTCTTTCCACATGCCATCTACCACATGCCTATCTACTGCCTAGGCAAATTCCACCAACCCAGAGTGGGGAGCCCCAGTCTGCTCCCTTTGGCAGTGCTGCATAAACATAAAACAGTGTTACAAACAGGATGACAGTAGATTCAGATATCTCTTTATCTATATTTACAAATTTTCTTCCTGTTGTTCGTTCCTTTTTTATTTTTTTCTCTTCTCTCTCTTCTCTCTTCCCCGCCACAATCTCAACATATGCAGATTTACTTTTTCGGTGTTTTCCTTTTTTGACTCTTTGTTTTTGTTTTGTCTTTGGTTTTTTTTTTTTTGGGGGGGGGGGGGCATTAGCTTGGTTTTCCTGTCTTTGTTTTCTCTCTTTTTCTTCTCTTTTCCCTCTCTTTCCTTTCCCAAGACACTACTGGTCTCTAGGTTGCACCCCTCTACATAGGGTAACTCTGATGGTCTAGGTGGTGGAGCTCCAGCCCATACTTGTTGCCTTTATCTAATCTGGGAAAATCATGTCCACCCTACATGACTGGGAAATCTCCCCTTCAAATGACTGATGGAAATTCCCATATACACCTTATGTCCCTACTAGTGACTTTGGGAACTCCCACCTGCCACTTTTGGTGCTGCATGCTGTTGCAGGAACATCTGACCAAACTCCATGGTGATCTCACCAACTAGGTTAACTACACTTGCCATCCACAGTACTCTGCACCAAGAAGGATGCACCCACCCACCCACAGCAGCATTCCAGTTGCCATCTTAGGCACTCTAACCCCCAAAGACATGCCACTGATTCTTGGGAAGTCAGCCAGTAAAACGCCATCCTTGTGGAGTCCACAACTACTCAACCAGTGTCCCATGGGAGGAGTATAAAATTCACATTCTAATAACATTCAAAATAACATAATACTGGTTGTCTAGGGTAAGAGTGGAGCCACAGGAAGAAAAAACTGTAGTTATATTACCAGAACAGATACCTACAGGTAATTCGAAGTAACACTATACGAGTTATCTCAAAGAGAGCCCAGAACAATTTGACTCTGGAAGATCAAGCCTGAGTCCACTAAAACAGCATTTAAACAGAGATCAGACTCTTAAACCTCAACAAACAGGAGAAACAGAAAACAGTGCAAGAAGAAGTCATGAATTTAATGTGCATAGAAGAAGCAGACATTGTCCCACCACAGAAAGAAATCTTCAGAAAGTTGCTTGGAGTCAATCAAGTTATGAGGAAAGCAATACAGGAAAATAATGAAATAATAGGAAATAAAAAGCCAAAGGGAGGAATAACAAAATCCAGTAGCAAATGAAGAGACTTTTCCAACAGACGTGAGAAGGGAGAGAATTGCACCAGTTACCTACTGGATGACCAGTCAGATTTCAAATAAAGGGGAAAGCAGTCAAATAAGACAGAGAAGTTTTTTAAAAAGTCCTGAGAGCCAGGTATGATGTTAGGAAAAGGAACAATATTAGACTACTTGGGCTACCAGAATAAGACACAACAAAGAAGTCCACAGTGAAAATAGCAAAGCAATTCTTAGAGCAAAACTTCTCCTGCTTAATAAATGAAAATAAGGGAATCATTCATGAGGCCAAAAGAACACCAGCCAGACTGAATCCCAAGAAGTCACAAAGATACATAATAGTTAAATTATCCAACTATGAGGAAAAGGAGATCATAAGGACAGCTAAGGAAAAAGCAAAGTCACTTCTAAATGTGCCCAAATAAAAATATATTCAGACCTAGCAGAAACGAGGAAGAAGAGGAGGGAATGAAATAACATATTGCAAAATTTGAAGGAAAAGAACACAGATCCAAGAATATTTTATCCAGCCAAATTATCTGTCAAAGTATATGGAGAAATAAAAGTCTTCCCAGACAAGAAAAACTCAAAGTATATGTAAAAATATCCCAGCATGGCAAAAGATCCTTTCTGAACCAGTATGGGTAGTAGAACAGCAAACACTGAGCACAAATAAGAGACTACCCCATAGAACAACTCCACCCAGAGGGTGACAAAGGGAAAACAGTCCCCAAGCTCAATAGTGGAAAGAAGGCAAGAATGAAACACACACACACACACACACACACACACACACACACCACAAACTGATAAATAGGTAAGTAGGAAGACACCCAACAAAAAAGTTAAACGATGACATCACAGAATCGACAGATGGACATAATAGCACTGATTATCAAAGGACTGAACTCAGGCATTAAAAGGCAGACGCTAACAGATTGACTTAGAAAAACATAACCCACTAGTCTGCTGCCTACAGGAGCAACATCTTAAGCTTGCAGATAAAAACAGATTGAGAATTAAAGGCTGGAGAAAAATATACCAAGCAAATAACAATGGGGAAAAAAAACCAAACAGGGGCAGCTATCATAATCTCTGACAAAGTTATCTCAGGGTGCACGCCACAACAAAAGAAAAGGAAGGGAACAATATAATATTCAAGGGAATAGTAGACCAAGAATGGGTGAACATAATAAATATATATGCGCCAACCATAAACCCACAAAATTCATATATCAAACACTCCAAGAGATGAAAAAAGAAATAAGAGCCTGAAGAATTATAGTAGATGACTTAATACACCACTTTCTGAGAAAGACATCACAGGGGAAAAATAACTTAGCAAGGAGGCTAGAGGTATAAACAGCACAAATGGATGACTTGACCTGATATTTTCAGATCTCTGAATTCAAATGCAAAAGATGCATTCTTTTGATGCCCACATGCACATACTCCAAGATAGACCACATGCTGGGACACAAGTTGTACCTGTGTACATTCAAGCACATAGAGACTACACAAACTTTTATCTCTGACTGGTATGCTATAAGGCTACAAATCAACAAGAGGATGATGAAGAAAATAAGGGCAAACAATTGGAGGATGAATAACTCCCTTTTGCAAAAAGAATGTGCATTGACCCAGATCAGAGGAAAAATCAGAAATTTTCTAGAAATCAATGAGAATGAAAATACGATGTACTCAAACCTATGGGAAACAGCACAAACATTTATCAGAGGAAAACCGATAGCAATCCATGCACAAATGAAAAAGCAACAGACTTGTAGTTCATAAAGTGGTACAAAACTTACACCAATTAGAAGAGTCAACAAAAATCCTACTTATAGCAAAAGAAAAAAATTAATAAAAGTCACAGCTGAGATACAGGATAGAACAAACATGAAAACTATGGGGAAAAATGATGCAGCTTAATGTTACTTCTTTGAAAGGATTAACAGAATTGATAGTCCACTGGTAAAGCTAACCATAGAAAGGAAGGAACAAATACTTATAACAAGGATGAGGGAGGAAACCGGGGACGTGACAACTGACTCTAATGAAATCAAAAGTATAATTACGCAGTAATATAAAGACCTGTACTCTAATGAAGTCAACAACTTGGAGGGCATGGAAAAACACTTGAACAAACAATCGCTCCCTAGACAATCCTAGATGGAAAAAAAACAACCTCAAAAAACCCATAACAATAGAAGAAATAGACAAGATTTTCAAGGGATTAACAACCAAAAAATTTCACCAGCAGAGCTGGATTCACAGGGGAATTCTAACAAGTGCTTAGGAAAGAACTTACACCATACCTATACATACTTTTCCAGGACATTGAAAAATATGAAATTTCATAAACTCTTTCCATGAAGCTAATATAGCTCTGATACCTACAAAGGTCAACGATTCCACAACAATTGAGAACTACAGACCAATATCTTTAATGAACTTTGCTGTAAAACTCTTTAACAAAGTACTGACCAATAGATACAAAAGCATATAAAAATAGTTCATTGTGACTAAGTGGGATTCCTACCAGGGATGCAGGATGGTTCAACATATGAAAGACCATTTATGTTATTCATCACAGTGGAATAAAAAAGTTATAAGAACCACAGGATAATATAGATGGAAGCAGAAAAAGCATTTTGACCATATTCTGCACACATTCTTATTGAAGACAATTAAGAAGATAGGAATCAAATGAGAATTTCTGAATATTGTACAAGCTATATATAAAAAACCAAAGCCAACATGGTCATCAATAGAGAAAAGACAAAAACAATTCCACTGAAAAAGGGGTCCAGACAAGGCTGCCGCTTGTCCTCACTCCTATTTAACATAGTACTGGAGGTAGATAACTACTTAAGACAAAGGAAAGATATCAAATTTATTCATCTGGAAAAGGAAGAAACAAAAATATTGTTATTCACATATGATGATTTCATATATGGAAAATTTCCAAAACTCCACAAGTGGAGTGTTGGAAGAAATTGAGGAATATGACAGATTAGCAAGATACAAGATCAACAAACAGAAGTCTATCAGACTGCTATATACATCAGACAAGAACACAGAAAAGGCAATTTAAAAGGTGATACCCTTTTATGCTTTACCACTGTGATTATATAATATATGCTAAAGTCATGTAGAACAATGCCTCCCACTCTGTCCTTCTTGAGAGTTCTTTCCTAATTCTAAAATAGCCAAGCACAAGATGAACTATCTAGGGATATACCTGACTAAAAAAAACAAACAAATTGTATGAGGAAAACTACAGAACACTATTATAAAACACCAAGAGTGACTTCCACAAATTAAAGGATATCCCGTGCTTATGGATTAGAAGACTCAATATAGGAAAGTTCTGCTCAATGCTCTATGTAAGTTTAATGCTATCCTGATACAATACCTTCATCCTCCTTCCAGAACTGGAAAAACTGATCAGCAACTTCACATGGAAAGGGAAAAAGCCAGAATTAGCAGAGAACGCCTCAAGAAGGATAGAGTGGAAGGCCTTGTTCTACATAAATTTAGCACATATTATATAGCCACAGTGATTAGAAAGTGTGGTACTGGAATAAAAACAGATATTCAGACCAGTGGAAAATGCTGAAAACCCAGAAATAAAAACATCAGACAACTGATTTTTATTAGGGCCCCCAAAATATCAAGTGGGAAGCTGTAGCTGGAGCATGATAAGAACTTGGATACAAGTCAAAATTTCAAGGATACATATTTGAGGTCAATATGATCATCTGCATACAGGTGTATATTGACAGACAATCAAGGACATGCCTTTGATAAAGCATGTATAGCCTGGAGTTTGTTTTGGTCTCTGTTTTTTGCTTTGTAGATTACATTTTTACTGCTCTTGTTTTTTTAGATTATGATGTTCCAAGAATGTTATTTAGTAAATTAAACAAAAAAAAATTTTGAGTAAATGCAACCAGGCAAGTATTCGCAAATTTGAGTATGAATAAAAGGAAGGACATAGTTCGTTTCAGGGTTGCATGCCAGAGCAAGCTGCAGTCCTCTGTTAAGATCATTCCATGTACTTCTTGTTCCTCTGCAGCTCTGTTCATTTACAACAACAGAAGCAGATTCCCTCTGCAATGAGTGGTGCTGGGAAAAAAAAAGGATATATACCTACAAAAAAAAAAGATGCAAGGTCCTTAACCCATTCCATATTCAAGAATAAATTCAAAGTGTATCACAGACCTTGAGACAAAATTCCAATGTATTTGGGCCATTAATGAGTGAATTGGGACAAAACTGAAAACATTCACACAAGCAATACATATGCTATCAGTAATAGGGAAGCATACAAATACAGGGGAGACACAAATTGACAAGTGGGATATATTGAATATGAAACACCTGTATACATCAAAGGAATTCTTCAAGAGAGTAATAAGAGAGCCTACAGACAGGGGAAGCATCTTTAGAAATGACAGATTAGACAAAAGTATTATTACTAAAATCTACAACACTTTGCAAGCTTACAATAATAAAACAAAAACTACCTACCCACTAAGGATGTGGACAAAGGACCCGAACAAAAATTTCACAGAGACAGAAATCTTAATGGCCAATAAATATATGAGAAAATGTTCCTGATCACTAACGATAAGAGAAACGCAAATCAAAACAACTATGACATACCATCTAACACCCTCAAAGAAAGCCCAATTAAAAAAATCAGAAAGTAACAAATGTGGGGTGGCTGTGAAGAGATAGGAACACTTGTCCACTGCTGGTGCACTGGTACGTATGTACAACCATTATGGAAATTGATTTAGTGATACCTAAAACGGATAGAAATTGAGCTACCATACAACACAGCAATCCCCCTACAGGGCATATGCCCAGAAGAGGCAAGAAACAAACCATGGCCAGACATCTGTTATCCAGTGCTCAGCACAACACAGTCCTCTAAGAGTTGGACACACCCCAAATTTCCATCAACAGAAGAATGGATCAAAATCTGTGGTACATACATAAAATGGAGTACTGCGCATCCTTAAAATGCAGTGATGAACACACGGAGCACATTGTCACATGGTAAAACTGGAGGAAATCATGCTAAGTGAAGTAAGCCAAATTCAAAAGGAGAAGTGCAATATGAGTCCATGAGGTGAAATTTAAAAAAATGTCACACACAGGAAAAACAACTATATACATACATCCTGGGGTGAGATCCAGCAACTATGGCAGGGGCCAAACTCAATCCAGGGATACAGATGGCATCCATCTAGATAATAGGGGATAAGAAAGAGGAAAAAATGACATAGGCAGCAGGGCACTAACCCATCCAAAGTGATGGTATTGTTTATATCTCCACAGGAGAGGGAGAGAGAGACCAAGCTTCAACCCGATGCACTAAGATGCAAATACATCATACCAGCATGTACCAGGGAACCAATAGAGGGGCCCGTGGGGCCAGCCCCAATCCCAACTATGTAGACAGAAGAATGCCTCTTCTACCCACAGAAGAATTCATCTTCAGAAGACAGCCCTGGGGCTACGGCGTGGGGAGAGCACACGAGAAAAGCCACAAAGGAATGGAGAAGGAGAGGAGAACAACCTGGCCCACTACACCCCGAAGATATTTCTCTTCAGAGTAGATAATGTGCTGACCCCACTATGAGACATGGTGCCCCTCAATAAACCATAGCACTGTGTGAGATGAAACTGCAGACTCAGTCGTGGAATTGTGCAAAATCTGACCCCATCACAGTAGGGTGAAACACTAAGGGCATGCAGCAAAGAAGCAAGGGTAGCAAAGTGATTAAATCCCTGGAGAATACTAAAAACAGACTTTGGACATAAAGGGTGGCACCTCATCTGACTCATCTGGAAAACACTGGAAAAACCAACAAATATATTTTGAAATATTTATGTATTTTTCAATTTTTGTCAGTTTTTTGTTGTTTCATTGTTGCTATCATTGTTTTACTGCTTTGTTGGTCTTGACATTCTTTGTTGTTTCACTTGGCTTTGCCTATTTTTTGTGCTTATTAATGTGTATGTATGTCCATAGAGATAAGATAGGCAGAATAATAATTTGAGATGAAAAGAATGGGAACAGTGTTTCCAAGGGATTACGGGAGAAGATGAAGTGGGAGAAAGGAAGGGAGGAGGGCCAAACCAACCCAGGCAAAATGAACTAAAATCTATGGAGAAAAGCATATTGGATGCCTAGTGGTACTTAAGCAAGGGCAATATAACAGTGAGGAATTACTAAACTCTAATGAAGGCCAGACATGATGGGGGGACAAAAGGAAAGTAAAAGGAAATAAAGAACCAGGAGGCAAAGAATATTTATAGAGGTCTAAATATAGGTGTGTATATATGTGTGTGTGTGTGAGTGTGTGTGTGTTTATATAGATATAGATATAGATATATGAGAGGACCAGAACTATGTACTCATATCTATATGCTAAGGATTAAGGTTGAAGATGTACATTGGACATCAACTTGAGTACTCCCACGACCCAAGAATCCTTAGTTCTAATAATCTGTCATTTTGTGATGCTCAACTTCCCGACATGATGAAGACAAAATGGATGCATAGGCAAATGTGGTGGAGAAATCTGATGGTGTCCAACTATCAAAAGATATAGCACCTGGGGTCTTAAAGACTTGAAGAAAAAGCCCACATGGAAGAAGCAAACCAGCCTGTGTGATCTTGAGTTATTAAAGAGATCAGGTGCCAGGTATCAAAGACCTGGAACAAAATCATGTGCAATATGAATGGGGAGGAGCACAGAATCGGACTCAATGACCATCTGTAGTCCTCTCTGTAGACAGAGGGGTCGCATGGAAGAGTCAGGGTGCAGTAAACACTGATGAATCACACGACTTTCCTCTACTTCTTTTATTTTTTCTAATTTCTGTTTTGTTTTTTTTTGGGGGGGGGGGCTCTACTTCTTTGCTGTTTCCTAACCTTGCTATCATGAACTCAATTCTACCTTACAAATTGAACTAATGCAGAACATGCACACTGCTACAGATAAGTTTCTGCAACCCAGGGAATAGGATAAATAAACTTCTCAGGACCAATAATGAGAGTTGATATACCAGGAGGATTAGGTGAGGGTGGGGGGGGCCGTGGGGGGGAGAAAGGGAACAAACAATAGAAAAGCGAGTGAAGGGGTGATGGAGCACAATGTAAGATATGAAAATGATAATTCATAACTTATGAAGGGTTCATGAGGTAGTGTGGGTGAGGGAAGAAATGAGAAGCTGATATCAGGGACTCAAGTGGAAACAGAATACTTTGGAAATAATGATGGCAACATATGTGCAAAATGTGCTTGACATACTGGATGAATGTATGGTTTGTGAGAAGAGCTATAAGATCCCCAACAGAAGTCTTTTTTTTAGAGGAAGCAGTCATGCATACAGTCTACAAGTCCAACACTAGTTCCTGTGTCCCTCTTTAGACTCACACAGCTACATGTAATCATTCAGAATGCAGGAATAACAAAGGCTGGGAGGTGAAACGTTGTGTCCATCTAACATCAGTGGAAGCATCACCATTGCTCACTATGTTAGTCCGGGTAGACTAGAGGAACAAATTCAAGGACATGCATATGGATACAAGGAATGTGTTCATATTCAAGAGGAACAGGACATTGAGAAAACATCCAAGCCCAGTCCAGCTCAAAGTCACAAGTCCGATATTAACCCATGTGCCTGAAATCAGTCCATAAAGTTTCCTTCTGACTCCTGAAGTCACAGGTCAGTGGGTACAGAGTCCTGGCACCGACAGGGGTCTCCCCATGGCTCCTCGTGTCCAGGGTTCACGGCCCATCAACAGCATCCCGTGGTGGCAGAAGCAACTCATCCCTGCCAGAGGCCTCCATGTGGCTGCCCCAACCTCAGAGGTCCGGCTCCATCAGGGAAAAGCCATGTGGTCTCTCCACTGGCTACTCCAGCCTCCCAGATGCCGCCATTCTGTGCAGCCTATGGTTAATCATCTCCAAAAAATCAATTTTAAAAATTGTTGGAACTAATTGAAAAACTAAGCAGTAGAGTAATCTATATGATAAATATGCAAAAATTAATTGGGTCCAAAATGATGGAGGAAAAAGTGTCAGAGTTGATATTGTGAACACTCAATTTGTAGAAGGCAATGGAGGACAGTCAGAACCCAAAATCCATCTGCAGATTATCTAGTTAGATTAAGCCTCTAGCATATCTCCTCTAACCATAGGCAATGGACTCAAACAGCTTTTTCTGTCAGACAAAAAAGATTATTGTAAATGTGATTATGGTGGATCAAACAGTGTTAAAATATAGTACCTAATCAGTTGATCTCCCTCTTGGCCTAACCTGAATTTTCTCTAGGCTTCAGCATTTTCCACTTGTTCCATGACAGGAATTTATTCTCTGGATCTTTAAATATTCATGGTGGTTTTTTATTTCTTACTCTTTATTTGTAATTTGTTGTTATTTATCCTTATGTTGTCATTTTCTTCTTGTCATTCTGTTTTGTTTTTTGTGGTTTCTATTGGGCTTGCTATTTTGTGAATCACAGGAGGAGTAGATGCATAGGCATAATAGCTGATACAATGGCTTAACAGAGATGTGGAGGAGGTGGGGGTGGGAGAGTGAGGGGATTTATTGAGCAAACAATGACTCCAGGAAGGGCAAGAAGCACTAGAACTGATTGTGATGAGATGTACAACTCTTTTGAAAATCAATTTAACCATGGAAGTGTATGATATGTGAATGCTATATCAAGAAAACTACTTAAACAGAAAAAGAAAAAAAAAAGAATCCAATTGACCAATGATTACCACAGGCAAAGGAGAATGAGTTGTTTCTTAAGGGACATTGAGTTTATGGTAATGGGGTAGAATAACTTGGAAAAAGATATCAAAAATGTTAGGTTGTACAACTTGAAGAGTAAAATCAATGGCACTGGATTGTACATGGAAAAATTGTGGGATTAGAGAATGTTTTGTGGTGTATATTTTGCCACAGTTAGGAAAAAAATAATTCCATGAGTAGCAATAAAAACAAGAAAGAAAAAATAGTCTAGAATTTACTATGGTGACAATTAAACAACTCTTCTTTATGTGATTAAATTATTGATTTCTATGATGTGAATGAAATACTAATAAAACTGTTAAACAAATCAGTTGGATTCTTGGATTTAAAGACTATGACATGAAAGAAATTTAAAGAACAATACCATTTACAATAACTTCCTCACATTTAAAATATCTAGGAATAATTTTACAAGAAGATAGAAAGACTTATACAAAGAAAATTATTAAAAATTTCTACAAGAAATCAAGAGATATTCACAAATGGAAGAATGTTTTATTCTAAAATATAATATTCTAAGGTATTAAACAGTGAAAATATCATTCTTACCTAAAGCACTATATATATATATATATATATATATATATATATATATATCCAGGTATCAGTCAAGGCAGCTAATTTTAACCACAAAAACTGTATTAAAAATGTACTGTAAAACTCACCTTATACATGAGTGTATACAGTAATTCCAATCAAAATCCTAGCATAAATCTTCAAAATAATTGGTCACTATTAAATACAGGTTTTGTTTTCTCTTCTCTCTCTCTTTGTTGCTGTTCATTTCCTGATGAACATTAGTAGTGTTTTGTCTCCTTGGTTCTGTTTTTGCTATCTATATATGATAGGCAGCTCCCCGGTGGCCTAGTGGTTGTGTGCGGAAATGCAGTCCACAAGGTTGGCAGTTCAAATCCAGCAGCAGCTCTCCAGGTGAAAGGCTGGGCCTCCTACTCCCACCAGAGAGCAGTGATGCCCACCAAATATATATATATATGGTCGGCATGAGAAGCAAGCAGGGAAAGAAAGCAATGGAATGGATGGATCAGGGGGGATCTTGGGGTAAGGGAATGGTGAGCAAACTAGGTCATGGACAGGGGAACAACTAGGGATCCAAAATCAGCAGTGAGGGACAAGTATAAATCCTGGTAGTGGGGAAGCAGCCATAATCTATCTGGAGGAATGAATTACTAAGAGATAAATGAGGAGTGAACATGATAGTGGGACAGGAGGATGGTAAAAGGAAACAGAGGAAAGAAATAGGAAGCAAAACTACTTATGGAAGTACAAATATAGAAGTGTACATATATAAATATACTAATGCATAACAATAGGTATTGACCTATGTACCTATATGCATATGACAATGCATTGAAGGAGTGCATGGACTCTGGACCTCTACTTAAGTGTTCCCTCAACACAAGAACACTTTGTTTTACTAATGTGGCATTGGGTGATGTTCACCATCCACAAACATTGTTGAAGACAAACTGGGTGCACAAACAAATGTGGCAAAGAAAGAAGTCTATGCCCAGCTATCAAAAGATATAGTGTCTCGGGTCTGTAATGATTTACAGAAATAGAAATCCTGGCCTTCCTCCCATAGAACTGCTTGTGGTTTTGAACTACTGAACTTTCTGATCACAGTTCAATTCATAACAACTATGCTACCAGAGTTCCCTCTATCTAGTGGATTAGATACCTCTAAAAAACACTAAATGCTATGAGTTGAATTCAACTGATAGCCACGCTCTATGATAGAGTAGAACTTCCCTTGTGAGTATTCAAGAATGTGACTCTTTACTAGTGTAGAAAACTCTAACCTTCTTCCACAGAGTGCCTTCAAAGTGCTGACTTTGCCATTAGCACCCAATGTGTAACCTTTCTAGCAGGAAAGCAACAAAGTCCACATGGAAGAAGGACACCAGCATGTATCATCATGAGATTTTAGAGCAGACATTGGAATTCCAAAAATAAACAACTTAATTGAGATGATGAATTGGGGTCAAGCTGGAGACCCAGAGCCCATCCATGGAAAATTGGACAACCCTGCACAAAGGGGCTGCATCGAGGAGTTTAACCCTGACAAAATACACAACACTCTTCCAGTTCTTTAAAGCTTCCCCCACTCCACCCCCACTCCACTACTATGATCTCAGTCCAATTTTGCAATACCAGTAAACTGGTGTACAGACAGTGGCACAAACAAGAAATTTCAATATATGGAATTCAAGAAAAACTACCCCGTTCACAAACAGTAATAGGAGCAACGATTTCAGCAGGATAAGGGAAGTGGCAGGAAGGAAGTAAAGGGGAATGATGCCAGAATAATCCCCTTCAGAGGAAGAATGCTAGGATGGTAACTGAAGGAATAGAATGGATGGTGTAAGATATGCAAAAATAAAAACAATATGTAATACAATAAGGGCTCTCAGGGGTGGCAAGGTGGAGAAGGGACAGAAAATAAAGGAGCTGATATCAAAGGGTTCACTCAGTATGAAAGATAATGTTTATAATTTGCTGATACCAACTTTTGTACATGTCTGCTAGAGAGAATGGATGTATGGTTTGTTATTATATGTGTAAGCTGCCAATAAGATGATTCATTAAAAATAAAAAAAAATTAATAGCCAATTTTATATGGAAACGAAAGAAACACAGGTTAAGCAGGAACAAAGTCGGACTTTTATCCCCAGATTTAAAACCTATTTTAATCATTCCAGTTTGGTCTCCACCAGCAAAAGAAAGAAATGTGACCTATACCTCAGACCATGTAAAAACAAACTCAGTGATGAGAAGCCATCTCCCCAGTTGTTGGGAGTCAGTCTCTGAGATGACAGACTACACAAGACAAGATGGTAGCATCCGATGAGCTGGATGAGCCATAGGAGAAGCCACATGGCCTTACCCTGTGGATCCAGACCTCTGAACCTGGAGAAGCCACGTGAAACTCCCGCCAACACTGAATTGCTTCTACCACCACTGGATGCTGCTGATGGACACTGAGCTCTGGAAGTCTGGATCTATGGGGAGACCCCTACCAGCACCAAAATTCTGCACCCACTGACCTGTAACTTCTTGAGTCACAATGAGATTTTATAGACTGGTAACAGGCATATGGGCTAATATCGGACTTATGACTTTGAACTGGACTGGGTTGGGATGCTTTCTGAATGTTCCATTCCTTTTGTATATAAAACTTACACATATATCCGTATGTGTGTCTATGAATTTGTTTCTCTAGACTAAGACAGCCAAACGCACTACCAAACAGTAAAAAATGCACACTATAGAAGATATAATGGAGGATTGGAATCTTTTAAAATGTGATATACTAATATACACCAAAAGATCTCATTTTAAAGAGTAAAAAGAAAACCCAAATATTGGGGATTTATTTGGCAATCTTTTAACAGATGAAAAACTAAATAATTTTTAAAATCTACAGAAAACTACAATAAATTAAGTAGAAAACCACATATAACAAAATGTACACAAAACATGAGTAGATGATTACTAAAGATGGCATACAGGTGGCCAGCAATCATATGAAGAAATGTTTAAGTGCATTAACGATAAGAAAAGACAAGGTAGAACAACAATGACATGCAAATCTATGCCTAAACTGTTACCAAATTTTAAAAAATAAAACAAACAGAAAATAATAAATTATGGAGAGGATGCAGAGAGACACAGTGCTGTACAAAATTGTGCAAGTCAGCATGGTGCTTCTTCATAAAAGTGGGGTGGAGGGATCATTAAAGAACTAAAGGAAAGTTGTAGGTTTCATCAGTGCTGTGCTGCACCCTAACTGACTTGTCTCCTTGCTGGAACCGTGCTTTTATTTGTATGCATTCTATTCCACAAACAAAAGGAAACAATGCATTTAAAAATAAAGTTTAAACATTTTAAAAGAATCTCAGCCTTAAAAATATGTCATATTTCCTTTCTTATTAGACGTAAAACTTGCCTGAATGGTTATAAAAGAAGGAAAATAAAGTAAAATTGATATAGATTTTTCTCTGCCACATAAGCTAGCTACAAATAAGCAACAGCAAAAACAAATTGAGCTCTAGCTTCAAGTTACATTTTTGAAAAATTATAGGAGGAACAAATAGAAATACAGAAGCGTGTATAAGAGAAGATGGAAGAAATACACAGAATTGCTATACTAAAAAGAACTGGTTGGTAATCATTTCAGTAGGTAGTTGCAAGAATTAATAGCTCCACTGAAGACATTGGTAAACACATAAGCCTCCAGAAACTAAATGAAGACCAATGGAGATTTTTCAGTAGGTGATGAAATACTGAAAGGGTTCATATGTGTATATGTGTCATAAGAAGTATAGTGGCTATGTGTTGAGTTGAAAACAGCAAGATGAGCAGTTTGAAACAACCAGACACTCTATGGGAGATGGATGGTATTTTTTACTGTAGTAAAGAGTTACAGTCTTGAAAACTCACAGGGAAGTTCTACCCTGTCATAGAAGGTAGCAATCAGTTGGATTCGACTCATGGATGACATTTAGTAAATTTTAGAGGTATCTAGCTGTTTCACTAGACATGTCCTCAGTGATCATCTCATGAGAGATCACTTACAGTGATACAATTTTTTCCTGCTTGATGCCTGAGGCCTGGTCCTTTTGATACCTCATGGCCACTTCTTCCATGTGGGTTTGGATACTTCTCAGCTAGATGGCCGTTTGTTTATCTTCAAGCTTTGAGACCCCAGACTCTCTATCCTTTGGTAGCTGGGCACCATGGGTTTTCTTCACATTTGCTTATGAACCTATTTGACTTCAGCAATCGCATTGGGCCAGTGAGCATTCTGAAATGCCAGATTAGTAGAACAGAATGTTCTTGCCTTGAGGGAGAGCATCTGGGTAGGGGTCCAAGGCCCAGCTTCTACCTTAGTACTAAATATATAAATATATGTATCTGGATTTATTCCCTCCTTATAATATATGCTTATATTTACATATGCACATGCCTGTGTTTAGACCTCTGCAAGTGCCCTTTGCCTTCTAGTTCCTTCCTCTAGTTCCTTCTGCCTTCCTCCTGTCCCACTGTCATACTCGACCTTCATTTGGGTTTCTGTACTTCCTCTCTTTTACATTACCCTAAGGCCTCCTACACCCTCCCCACCACCAACTGCAGACTACCCATTGTTCCCACCCTCCCCGAGTCTGTCCTGGCTACCCCCTTCATCTCCCCTCTCCCCCACTCTCCCCAGGAACCATCAGCCCAGTCTTTCTCTCCTTCTAACTGTCCAACCAGTAGTGCTCCTTTCTTGATTAGATCCACTTTGGGGGCCCAGACCATATTTATTCCCCACCATATGACCTCCAAAATGTTCACTGTGATCGTTTGCTTCTGTAGGGAGACTGTACGACAGGTACTGTTGTTTGCCCTGTCCCCCTTGTGGCATAGTCAAGGGTGTAGTCTTCTGGGCATCGTGGGTAGGACTTGGATCATCGTGGGGACACAACCAGCTCTCTTTCTCATCCTCTGTGTCCACCTGTTTCCATGTGGGTGTGGCATTCTGGCCACTCCCCCAGCCCAAGTCGGGAGTCTGTCTGGCTTTGGATGTGGCCAGTCCTGTAGCAATCTCTTTTAATGCCTTCTTCCATGTGTCCACTCTGTCTTCACGGTTGGGTTTTCCATGGTAGGATCTGCACGCCCACTCTAGCCTCTGTGGAGATAAGACTCATACTCTTCCCCCTGGGTGGGTTAGTGCCCTGCTCCCTCCATTATCCTTTCACTTTCAAACCCTCTTTTTCTCCCTTTCCCTTCCATCCTTCTCCCTTACAGTGCTGTACCCAACATGTACCTCCCTGGGTTTGTCTGCCCTCCTCCTCTTTCATTAAACCTCCACCCAACTGCTAAGTTATAGGAGGCTTCTCTTCTAATATGTACCTTGCTGATTGCATATACCTAACGTGATTCATGCTGTATTTCTCCTCTTGTGATTGACTGACTTCACTTAGCATGATTTCCTCCAGCTCCTCCCATGAGAAGATGAGTTTCATGTGCTCCTTAGTGCTTTTGAGTGAAACATAGTACTCCATTGTGTGTATTTGCCAGTGTTTGCTGATCCACTCATCTACCAATTGAAATTTAGATTGTTTGCAACTCTTTGTGATATTGAATTGCTCTGCAATAAACATTGGTGTGCATACCACTGGTCTTGGTTTATTTACCTCTTCTGGGTATATACCCAGTTGAGGGATATCTGGGTCATAATGTAGCTCACTTTCCATTTTCTGTAGATATCGCCAGACTGCTTTCCATAGTGGCTGTACATATCTACAGGACCACCAAAAATGTAGAAGTGTTCCTATTTCACAACATCCCCTCCAAAATCGGTTATTCTCTAATTTTCTGATTTGGGCTAGCCTCAAGGGTGTTAGATGGTATCTCACATTTGTTCTGATCTGCATTTCTCTGATGGCTAATGATCGGGGAGATTTTTCATATATGTATTGGCCATAGGGATTTCCTCCTTAGTGAAACTTCTTCTTAGTTCTTTTTCCCATTTCTTCAAAGGATTTACTGTTTCCCTCTTTTTGCAGGCAAGGAGGGTATTGTAGATTTTCATAATAAACCCTTTGTCTATTGTGTCATTGTCAAAAATCCTCTCCTAGTCTGTAGGTTGCCTATTTACTCTCCTGGTAAAGTCTTTGTTTTACACAGGTGTTTTATCCATAATAAGTCCCATTTGTCGATTTCAGCTTCTCCTGTGTGTGTACCCATCTCTATTGTAGTCAGATTTTGTACTCTCTGGGACAAGGTTCTCAGATCTCTCCTGAATCTATCGCTAACGGTCCTGATGGTTTGAAGTTTTACTTCCAAGTCTGTGATCCACCTTGAGTTTGTTCTTGTGCATGGAGTGAGGTAGAGATCCTGTTTCATTTATCTATATGTGGATTTCCATTGTTTCTAGCACCATTTGTTAAATAGAACATCACCCTTCTACTTGATGCTTTTGGGACCCTTGTCGAAAAACAGTTGTCTATATGCTAATGGTTTTATTTCTGGGTTTTCTAATCTTTTCCATTGGTCTGTGTATCTGTCACTATGCCAATACCACACTCTTTTGACCACTGTGACTTTGTAGTAGGTGTAAAGCAAGCCCTCCTTTTCTGTCTTTCTTCTTGAGGAGCTCTCTGAAAATTCTGGGCTTTTTCACACTCCATAGGAAGTTGGTGGTCAGTTTTTCCAATTCTTTGAAGAAGGTTGTCAGTAATTGAATTTAGATAGGATTGAACTTATAAAGTGCCTTGGGTAGTATAGACATCTTTATCATATTGAGTCTCCCGATCCATGATCATGGGATATTCCTCCATTTGGGGAGGTCACTTTTGGTTTCCTGTCATAGGGTTTTGAAGCTTTCCTTGTAAGGTCTTTTGATTTTTTTTGTTAGATATATCCCTAGATATTTCAATTTATATTTGGCTATTGTGAAAGGTACTACCTTCCTGATCACCAATTCATGGTCTTGTCGGATATTTACAACAAACCAGTAGACTTCTGCTTGTTAATCTTGTCTCCTGCCACTCTTCTATATTCCTCTATCACTGTTAGCAGTCCTATTGTGGAGTTTTGGGGATTTTCTATGTACAGAATCATGGCATCAGTGAATAATGATAATTTCACCTCCTCCTCTCCTAGTTGGATGCCCTTGATGTTTTTCAGTTGTCTTATGTTATTAGCTAGGATGTACTATACTATATTGAATAGGAGTGGAGATCAGAGATATCCTTGTCCAGTCCTCTTTTTCAATAGAATTAATTTAGTCTTTTCTCTGTTGACTATGATGTGAGTTGTCAGCCTTTATTTGATAGGCCTCATCCAACCCTGAGCAGCAGGTGTGGCACTTGCGTGTGGGCGACATGATTGCTGGCATCAAGTTTTAAGACCCCTATTTGCAGTGGCTGTTTTGCCCTGTCTCTGGATGAGTTAACACTGCTGGCCCTTAAAGGCCCTGGTCTGCGCTTTAGACTCCTGACAGTAAGGCAGGACTAGTGTGTGATGTGCCTGCAAAGGTCAGGTGTGGTGACTGAAAAAAGTGTGTTTGAAAAGCCTGGTTCCAAATATCCACTTTGCCAGCTAAGGGCAAATTCGTGCTGCAGGCCTTATCACTTCCCAGACTCCCTCTGCTATGACAGGGATGAGTGACTTGGCCGCCCAGCTAGACCGTGCATTCCATGGTTCTCGCAGATCCCAGCAAGGGCCCCTTTCCTTCTGAAGCCAGGACAGCTCTCTCCATGGACCGATAGCCACCAGACAAGGCAGTGCAAGTCACATGAGCCAGCCACATCGCCTCATCCATGAGAACCAGCTGGCTTGCTGCAGGCACCGATCACTGCTAGGCAAAGCGGTCTGCGGTGGATGCCTCTGGCCAAGTCTCCTTGTCCGCAAAAATCTGTCCTATCTGCCCCAACTGTGTCGCAGCTGAGTGCAGCCACACAAAAGCGGCACGCAACTTCAGACCCCAATCATCCCTAGGGAAGAGGCTAGTAGCTTTCCAACTTCCCAGCCGCCAAGTCTCCCAGCTGCTTATCTCTGTAGCCGATTGCCCAGACACAAGGGAATGCACAGCTACACGATCACTGGTAGAAACAGGCCAGATCGTGCGCATGTCCCAGACTCCTCCCGTGCTGCTATCTCCTCTAGGAAAGCAGCAGTGAGAGCAAGCGTCTGGCAGGATCTCCCAGCCCGACAGTCTAAACAGCCAGTGATCACCACACAAGGTAGCCTCTCCTGAGCGGAGAAGCAGGCCAGAATGTGTGCAGCCCGATGGCCTCTACGAAAGTATGTTAGAGCTGGCAAATTGCCCAGTCTCCCACGTGGCTTGGTGGGTGTGGGAGAAAAAAGAAAAAGAAAAGAAAAAAAGGGAAAAAAAGAAACGGAAAGGAAAAAAAAAAAAATGGCCGCGGCTACACTTTTTGACAAGGTCCGGTTAGATTTTCCACGCAGCTGGTTGTCTGTCACTCAAGAGCAGCACACTGCTACCTGTTCTGGCACGGTCAGGTCTCCCACGCCAATGCTTGCCTGCAGCACAAGAGCAGCACATGGTGGGGGAGGGGGCGAGAAAGAAAAAGAAAAAAGTAAAGAAAAAGAAAGGAGAAAAAGTAATAAAACAGGGCACAGCTGGTTTGTTCTGAGTTCCCACATAGCAGATCTGGCACCACAAAAAAGCAGCATGTGGCCACGTGTTCTGGCACAGTCTGATCTCCCACGCTGTCACAGATCTGCCACACAATCGCAACACACAGGAAAAAAGGAGAGAAAAAGAGAAAAGGAAGACAGGCAGCACACAGCTGGTCAATCTGAATTCCGGCCTTGCATGGCTACGCATTCAGGCAGTCTGAACTCCCGGGCCAACACAAACCTGCCACACCAGAGCGGCGGGAGGAAGTGTGTGTGTGTGGGGGGGGGGGGGGGGGGGGGGGGGGGGGGGGGGGGGGGGGGGGGGGGAGAAGGGGGGGTGCAGGGAGTGAGAGAGAAAAGGAAGGGAAAAGAAAAATTATGTGTAGCCAATCTGAATCCTGCGCAGCCAAAAGGGGACCACAGGATCCATGACGATCCAAGCCGGATGGCCGGCCACACAGGAGCTGCGCACCATCTCCCACCAGGAGAAACTGGGTGCAATTTCCTCCTGTGCTCCGCAGCTAATACAGGGGTAGCTCCGGGCAGGGGCAGGGAGTAGCGCAGGGGACAAGGCGGTTGGGGAATGCCAAGCCGCTCCCTCTGAATGGCGGCAGGCAGCTGCCAACCATGTGAGGAGCAAGTGAGGCCGTGTGGGTGCTGGAGACAGCCCCGACACCAGTGCTGGGTGCCCCAGCCCAGATAATCAAAGCTACCAATGTTTGGGGTGTGGGTGGTTGGAGGGAGGGAGCTGAGCTGAGTCACCGCCAGCCCCTGCACAGAGGGACCTTGTGGGATGGGCGCAGCTCCCCTACGTGGGAGTCCCGAGGGGATATCTGCTATGTAGCTATCAGAAATTGCCTTGGGGAGCTCTACACCCTAGGACAGCAGTCAAGCTTTGGAGGAGGTGGATTGGCGGGTCACGGTCTGGTGAAGAAGGACACAAAGGTCTCTCAGCCCGTGGGAAATCTCCGATATAGAGACTCAGATCCCTGGGCTTCAGAAAAAGGAAGTGTGAGGCAGAGTCCCCTCCTGGACAGGGAGGTCCACTTGTAGGGACCTCTCCACTCACCAGAACTGTCACCGGAGCTTCTTGGGTGGACTGCTTACCTTGGCGCCATCTTCACCCTTCTCCTGAATGATATAATTTATATCACACATAAATAAAGCAGCAGTACATCCACTACCAGGAATCAAAGCTGAATTCAAATGAGGACTAGAACAAGAAATATCATTTCTGACATCAGAAGGATGTTGGCTGAAAATAAAAGGCACCACAAAGATGTTTACTTACATTTGAATAACTATTGATCATAAAATAAATGGATCACATTGAAAAGAATGGGATTTCAAAATACTTCTTTGTGTTCCATTGGAACTTGTACAGGGACCAATAGGCAGTTCTTCAAACAGAGCAACAGGTTAATACCTGATTTCAAATCAGAAAAAGTGTGTCAGGGTCGCATATTATCATTATGTTTTCTTAATCTGTATGCGAAGCTAGAGCATATGAAGAAGACAGTGGCACCAGACTTGAAATGCACTGTCATGAAGTCAATTCTGACTCATCAGATGATCAGCATAGAAGGAAGGCTTGTTCTATCTGTGATATTTAGATGACACAAACTTTCTGCTGAAAGTGACTGGAATATGAAGAAATTGCTGATGAAGATCAGAGATTACGGTATGGATTACAGCTGAACATAAAATAAAATCTTCACAGTTGGACGAATAAATGACATCATGATAAAAAGAGAAAATATTGAAGTTGTCAAGGATTTTCTTTTATTTGGAGGCACAACTGGTGCCCATAGAACAGCATTCAGGCAACCCAATGGCAGTTTGCAATGGGTAAATCTGCTACAAAAGCCCTATTTAAAGTGTTAAAAAGCAGAAGTGTTATTGTAAGAACTTGTGTGCATCCTATTAGGTTACGGTATTTTCAATTGCCAACATGTTGTTACATGTTGGACTGTTAATTGCCAGGTCAGTAGAAGATACAGCCTTCTACTTCCATAGACTTTCAATGGCAGTTCTATCTTTAATTATAAGGAAGCTATGGGTTGGAATTGACTAGATGGCAGTGGGTTTGGTTTTTTGATTGGGTATATATGTGAAACATTAAAATAAATAAAGCACACTGAAGAAAATTATGGCTTTGAATTATGCTGAAGAATGTTAAAGAAACCAAGGACTGCCAGAAGACATAACAAATTGGTGTTGGAAGAAGCACAACCAGAATGCTCCCTAGGAGAAAAGATGGTAAGACTTTATATTATGTACTTTGAACAGGTTCTCAGTAGGGACTGGAAAAGGACATCATGAGCAGAGGATCAGAAAGAAAGAAGATGATAGTCAAGAAGACGAGTTGACCCTACGGTTGCAACAACAGGATAAATCATAATAGTGATTATGACGATGGCACACGTTTGAGCATTACTGTGTTGTATTTTACACAAGGATACCATTAGAACAGATTCAATGACAATGGACTTTTTTGTAATATCAGAACTATCCCCACCTCAGATTAATTCTCTTCCATTAAGCTTCTTTATCAATTGTTAAAGTGCAGAAGCAGCAGATGCCTCAATCTATGAATCTGTACAAGAAATCCAAATTATAAGGCATTAACCTTGACATGTCTGGAATACATTAAAATTCCTAAGTTACCATCAATTTCATTTTTATAGCATTTAATGAGAAAATGTATTTCCTTGCAACTAATCCTGTGTCTGGTGAATTCCAACTTAAAGCAATCCCCTGTGTGATAATTTCAAAGTGTCCTGGGCGACATTATAGTCTGATCTGCATAGTCGTTATGCATCCGATAGTAAAACACAAGGTCAGCACTTCAAACCCTCTACTTGTTTTGCAGAAGAGCGATGAGGCTTTTCTACTCTCATAAAGATTTACCTCTGGGAAACCCACAGGGGTAGTTCTATGATGGTCCATGCAGTCACTATGAATTGGAATTGACTCAATAGCAGGGAGTTTGGTTTTGGAATCTTTATTAGGCTTTAAGTCTATTGTACTGCTGGATGGGTTTGAATTGCCAACTACTAACCTGCTGCCTTCAAGTTAATCCCATTTCACAGTTGGACCTATTTGGGGTTTATGAGACTTTACTTTTTTATGGCAGCAGCCTCAAATTTCTCTCAAGGCTATGGGTTTGAACCATGAACCTTTCACTTAGCAGCCCAATGCTTATTCAATAGGACCACCAGGGCTCCTTGCAAACTACTCAGGAGGATCGTAAACAAAATTCCCTGTGATCATAGAAAAGGCAAGACTGCAAGTTGTGTGAGGATACTTTTCATTATAAAAGTCTATTATTGGTAAAGTTAAGAGACTCTAAACAGACCCTTGGATTTTTTTTAAAAAAAACCTAATTTATATCTGTTTGGCGTCTGGCCAGAGGATAGGATATTCTTTAAAGAGATAGGTTGCCTCTTCTGTGAAGGTTTTCCAAATTCTACCTTTAAATTAGGCAACAACTATAGCAGGTTTCAATTTAAACCATGGCATGTAAAAAGCATTATAAATATAATATTTTTAAATAATAAAGGTCACATCCCTATATCCTGCTGCACTGCATGAGGATAGGGCTCAGATAGTGATAATTATGTTTGCATCTTTACATATGCATGCATATATAGAAAAACAGTTATGTGTAGCCATTTAGAGTATTAGCTTTGGAGGCAGGCTGCCTGAGTAAAATTTCACTTCTTAGGGGCAATAACCCGGGGCAATTTATTGAACTTCTTTGGGTATATTTCCTCCTCTGAATAAATGAAATAATGCTTGAACATACTTGCTTTTTTTTTTAGATTTCTTTTAATTTTCGGGGCCTTACTGCCCTCTGGTGGTGGGAATAGGAGGCCCAGCCTTTGCTTCTGTGGAGCCACTGCTGGAATTGAATCTCCATCCCAGTGGACCGCAGTCCTGCACACAACCACTGCACCACCAGGACTCAGCCCCATACTTGCTTTTTTGAAGACTAGAATACTTAACAGCAAGTACTCCTTAAGTGTATAACAACTGCAGCTTATTAAGAGGAACAATAAAGTGGATGCACAGATGAGAGTGTGGAAGACTATACAAACCTTTGATGCATATTTGGAACACTTGAGCCAACCCGGTACATCAGACATTCATCTGTGAGGCAGCTTACAGAATTCCAGGATGGCCTGCAGCATCTAGTGCCATGATGTAGCTACCTCTTTGAAAAACAGTTATGCAGTCAAAGAATGAACCATGGAGAAGTGTCAATAGCTCCTGGAGTGCCATTGTGTGAGGGAGTCAGTAATAGAAATTCCCCACTTCCTTTCCTCCTCCAGCCTTCCGTCATAAGAAATGAAACAGAGCACACAGTCATTTACCAGTAAAATATGTTGAAGCATGTAGACACAAATGTGGGTACATGTGTATATAAAGATGAATTTATATGCACATAGACCCACAAGTATATGTCTACATAATCAGAAAAATGCTCTGCAGCCCAAACTGATTTGTATTACTTTCTGTGAAGGCAAAGTGAAGCTGTATACTTGGTGGCACCAATGCTTGTGTATGAATTAGTCCAACCTGTCAGCCCACTCTGTACACATTGTGTTATTTATTGTTAGAGGACTGTGAGTTGCTGATTTCCACTGATGGACCGTGTGTTTCAGAAGACTTTCAAGCATCTTTCTGCCAAAGCAATAAGTCTTCTTACACGAATACCTTTAGATCTCTGTTAAAGAAAAACCTTGAAGTGAATGTTTTTTCCTCATATTAAAATCTCCCAGAATAACTCCTGCATTAGGAATAATAATCAAAGTTAAGTAACAGAAAAACAGCAACAACAACAACAACAACAACAAAACAAATATGAAAACAAAATAAAGTTAAGTAACAGGGTAAGTAAGTCTTAGGTCCTTAGGTGCTACAAACAACTTACAGTTGGGTCTCTTTGTGGTGTTGGGCTGCTACAGAAGTTCACACTTACCAGCTATTCTGAGGAGAAAGGCCAAGCTTTCTGCTCACATGAAGGTTTATACCCCTGGAAACTCTGTCCTATTAGCAGATTTGAGTCAGAAGCTACTGATGGAAGGGTGTTTGAAGTTTTCAACAACCCAAAGTTAGTAGATTGAACCCATTCTCTGGTAGCAGGAGGTAAAAATCAAACAAACAAAAAGCACTGGCATCAGTACCCATAAAGATTATCAGCAAGAAACTTATCAACTTGAGTTCTTCAGTAACACTTGAGGTTGTCATGTATCAGAATAAATGTGACAGCAGTGCATGTTTTGTTTTATTTTCCCAAAGTAAGGCAATATGCATATCATATAGTTCATAGTTCAATTTTTCAGTCATATGAAGGAGAATTGTACAATCACAACCCCCCCCCCCCACCTCCTGGCCAAAAAAAATTTTTAGGGCATTTCCCCCCTCCCATGATTAAATCAATTCGAAGATGAGTTATACGATCACAATCTATTTTAGTGCTCCTTGCCCCCTTCTGTCTTCATTATTTAGTCCCAAAATCCACTAGCACTCCCTATCTTCTATTCCCTACCCCTGTACTCTCAATAACCCCTAATTTATTGTAATTAAGCATCCATTCCTCCTATAAACCCAATAGAAAGCAATAAAAGCAACCACTCTGAAGTGATAAGGATAAAAGTAAACTAGTATACAGAAAAAATACAAATGATGGATAAGAAGGAAAAAGCTACAATAACATTCAAAAAGTCAAGGAAGAAATTTCTGTCATGGAAAAAGTAAGATATACCTGCACCCAGAACAAATGCAGATCACATATGTAGAAAGGTCAACTGGACAAGTATCAAGGTCAATCCAGCATCATCAAGATTACAATGGACTCTGACTGATGGTAAGACTGTCAGAGACTCTTACCTATGGCTAGAGAAGACTTGCCAGTGGCTCGATCTAACTAAACAATCTGCAGATGGATTTTGGTCTCTCACCATCCCCCATAGACCTCCATATATTTTCCAAATCACACTTTCCGTTTCTGAACTTCTGTGTCAGTCCAGGAAGACTAGAGGAACAAATTTCATAGACACACTTATGGTTATAAGGAAAAGTTTTATATATAAGAGAAATAGGACATTAAGAAAGCATCCCAATCCAGTCCATTACAAAGTCATAAGTGTGATATTAACCCAAATGCCCGATATCAGTCTATAAAGTCTCCTTCTGACTCACGCAGTCACAGGTCAGTGGGTGCAGAATCCTGGCGCTAGCAGGGGCCTCCCCATGGCTCCTCACTTCCAGGATTCAGGGTTCATCAAGAGCATCCAGTGGTGGCAGAAACAACTCATCGCTGGCAGGGGTCTCCATACTGCCTCTGCAACTTCAGAGGTCTGGCTCCATCAGGGCAAAGCCATGTGGTTTCTCCGGCTCCTCAGATGCTGCCATCTTGTCTTATCCATGATTCATCATCTCTGAGACTAACTCCCAACAACTGGGGAGATAACT
Source organism: Nesogale talazaci (assembly GCA_004026705.1). NCBI lineage: Eukaryota > Metazoa > Chordata > Mammalia > Afrosoricida > Tenrecidae > Nesogale > Nesogale talazaci. The sequence goes on from PVJH01012040.1 coordinate 48,076, forward strand.
TCTCATCTTCACGCAGGAAATATCATGAGAGTTCCCACATGTATCAGGAGAAAGCCATGCCCACACAGAGGCCTCATTGACTACTCAATGGCTATCTCAACCCCTACAGGCTAGACTCCACTCCTACATCTCAATCGTGAAATTAACATAAACATATGACTGCCACAGACTTGTTAATTTCACACTTTCACATAAATGCAATCATATGTAACTTTCAAATAAACAATAAAATCATCTCTATACCAAACAGGATAAAACTTCAACATGTGTCACCATCATTTAAAAATAACATTCTATAAGTGAACAAAACAAAACATATCCTTTGCCTTACAGTTGCAGTTACACAATTTCTAGACTATGGTCCTATAATCCTATGAATATATATTCCACCACCTATAAGAGTTTGCAAGCCAACCACCTCATGCCTTTATTCCCCCATCTTGGGTACCTAATTTCTATATTGCCCACTTGCATCAACCCAGTGCTCTGAGGAAACAATCATATCCAACGTGAAAAATCTTCATTCCAGTTGGAAACTCGTGAAATGTGCATCCATTAGCAAAGTCAAATCAGGACAGGCCATCCATAAAGTCAGCAGCGATATGCACCAGTTCACAGTCTCAAATGGCTTCTCTTCCTTTGGTCGGGTTCTGGCCAACTCAATGTGGGCTGTCTCAATCTCACCAGGGTAGCCATTGGTCACCTGCCCTTTAGACTAAGGTTCCATCACAAATTCTCAACATACCTAGCTCTCTCATGCTAGGTCATGAACTTCAGACCAGTCAAACCACTCTCATCTCCTCTATTTCCTGTGAACCAAGTCCACGGGTGTCAGTGGCCAAAGTCCAGCCATCTCTGTAATGCCGAATTTCTCTTACTTTCACTGACAAGTAATAAATCTGGGTGTTCACCTAATAAGCATCTCAGCCTGCTACAGTTTTCCTTTAACATTCAGTCCCAGAGGGGAGTTATCTTCATGGTTCCAGATTCCTTCCTTCTGAAAATAATCACTAGTCAGAATTTTCCAAGGAAACAGACTTTATCCTTCTTTATCAGTTTGACCTTCTCTTAGAATACAAGAATCCTGAGTACTCCAAAAGACTGGGTAGGGCTAATTTCTTCAGAGAAATCTTTCTAGGTGTGGCCTACCCCATTCAAAGGACAAGGTGGGGTTAATCTCTTCAGAGGTGTCTTCGAAGCTGAGTCCTAAATCCTCTAGAGGTCAATGCTTGGCTTGAGGTAACTGGATTCACAAACTCTTTCATACTTCCCAATAAATAATTCAATAGATCCTTACATTTGTAATAATAGGCATAAGAAATCAGTATAAAAACAGCATAGTCAGAATCAAACTTATTTCTTAAAACAGTCAAGGTCAATTCTTATTAAGCTTATCTATATCGTTATCTAAACTACTGTTTACACAAAAACATGGAATTAGGTCTCTGAAGTTGTCAAAACAGATCCCTGGTTTCCATTAGGCACTCTGACCCTCTTAGGTTCTGAGACATTCAAATGGTGACTTTTACCCACCCCTGAGCTCAAGATAAACATTAACAGTATTCATCTTATATAGAAATAACCAAAGACAGCATCCAAACAGAATAATCAAAACTTTAACTTCCTATATCGTTTCCAAATAATAACTCAGTAAACTGCAAGAACATATCTGACTTCTGGCTAGCCCAAGAAGTATCAATAGCATGAGGCACAAGTCAAACATACATCTACTTTCCATCTTTATGATTTGTTCCTCTAGTACCCCACTCCTGGTACCAAAATATGTCAGTCCGGGTAGACTAGAGGAACAAATTTCATAGACACACATATGGATATAAGGAAAAGGTTTATATATAAGAGAAATAGGACATTAAGCAAGCATCCCAATCCAGTCCATTATAAAGTCATAAGTCTGATATTAACCCATATACCCGAAATCAGTCTATAAAGTCTCCTTCCGACTCCTGAAGTCACAGGTCATTGGGTGCAGCGCCAGGGCGCTGGCAGGGGTCTCCACATGGCTCTTCACTTCCAGGGCTCAGGGTTCATCAATAGCATCCAGTGGAGACAGAAGCAACTCATCCCTGGCGGGGTCTCTAGATGGCCTCTGCAACTTCCGAGGTCTGGCTCCATCAGGGCAAAGCCGTGTGGCTTCTCTGGCTCCTTAGATACTGCCATCTTGTCTTGTCTGTGATTCATCGTCTCTGAGACTAACTCCCAACAACTGGGGAGATAGCTTCTCATCTTCACGCAGAAAATATCATGAGATTTCGTACATGTATCAGGAGAGAGCCATGCCCACACAGATACCTCATTTGGTTATTCAATGATTATCTGCAGATTAACAGGCTAGACTCCACCCCTATATCTCAATCATGAAATTAACATAAACCCATGACTGCCACAACTTCTTGACATGCTCTCCCTTGTTATATTTTCTTTTCCTGTAATTTCAACACTACTAATTTCATTTTATGAAAAATAATAAAAGAAATAACACAAATTTCAAGAGGGTGATCTGATCCCCAATGACGACACTTCTCTGAGGTACACCCTAATGTAAATGAGCATAAGCAGGTTTTTATAGGATTTCGTCACAGGGTTTCTGGGAAAACAAGGGATAAACCAGCATTATAGTGTTATGATGTACCAAGACCTAATACAACCTATAGTACACTGCTCTTAGTAAAATTGCTTTCTTCTACCTCAGATACCATGTGCTTTATGGCTTAAGTATTCAGATTACAAGTATGTCCAGGGTATAGTACAGTTCTCTCAGTGGAGTTCCCATTTGGGGTGTCACTAATGTAGCCTCTGGACCATGACATGTACCATGATGGTCAGGATTCAGTGTCTTAGTATTCTATAGCACCAGTCCTGGGTTCTGAGTTTCCCCAGATGCCATAGGTCAGTTCTGCTCTCACTAAAGACCCTTCTTACCTAATGATGCAGAGAACATCCTCAGTCTTTCCTTCCCCCACATGGCTGTCATCCCTCCCTCCCTAAATCTCAATAGACATGCACCTGTGTTCTCCCCTACTTCACCATTCCCTCTCTCCTCACATCAGTAACCCCCATGCCTCTCTCACAGGGTCTCCTCACTGTCTGGGGGACCTAATTCCAGATCCATATTGCTATACCACTCAGCAGATAGCATACTTATGTCCCTTCCTTGGCTATTTTTTCCCAGATTTCCTGAGGTGCCCTTTGGCTAAATGACTGTGATAGGTAAGCTTGTTCTGCCCACATGGCTGTGTTAGTCCGGGTAGACTAGAGGAATAAATTTCATAGATATGCATATAGATATAAGGAAAAGGTTTATATACAAGAGAAATAGAACAATAAGCCCAGTCTTGTTCAAAGTCATAAGTCTGATATTAACCCATATGCCCGAAATCAGTCTATAAAGTCTCCTTCCGACTCACGAAGTCACAGGTCAGTGGGTGCAGAATCCCAGTGCTGCCAGGGGTCTCCACATGGCTCCTCACTTCCAGGGCTCAGGGGCCATCAGCAGTAGAAGCAACTCATCGCTGGCAGAGGTCACCATGTGGCCACCCCAGCTTTAGAGGTCTGGCTCCATCAGGGAAAAGCCATGTGGTCTCTCTGTTGGCTCCTCCAGCTTCTTGGATGTTGCCATCTTGTCTTGTCTGTGATTCATAATCTCTGCAATTAACTCCCAACAACTGGGGAAGATAGCTTCTCATCTTCATGAGGGAAATATCACGAGATTTCTCAGGAGTCTCAAGAGAAAGCCATGTTCACATAGAGGCCTCATTGGCTACTCAATGGCTATCTCCAGATTAACAGGCTAGACTCCACCCCTACATTTCAATCATAAAATTAACATAAGCACATGACTGTCACACAAGGGTTATCATTAATTGACATTTCACCTTTTTTGAAACAAAAAAAATAACTCATAAACATGTGATTTTCCCATACTGCTGCTCTTGTAAGCTGTTCACAGCATCACAACAATTTCTGAGACATACTCCCTAGTAGGAAATAAAATTTCATAGCCGCATACTATTCTAAATCTACCATCATAAAAGAATGAGGTTTAAGTGAAATTGCTATTATGAAAAATTTCAGTGACCAGAGAGAAACTACCCAGGCAATGCCACTGACTATACTAATTCAGAGCAAGTTGCTAGATGCTCGCCTAACAGGAAAAATAGATAAAAAAGCTTCACTATGCCCAGTGAGATTCTGATTTTGTGTGTGTGAGGAGGGAATAGCCCCCTCATATATATGTGTGCACACACATGCGTGTGTGGATGGTGGAATTCTTGCCTTCCATACAGAAGTTCCAGGTTTTATTCCTACCAAATGTGTAGTCACTATCTTCTCTGTCAGTGGAAACTTTTGTGTCACTATGATGCTGAATAGCAGAACTCCTTGACTGAGATTAGGAGGAAAGGTCAGAAAATCAAATTTCCAAAAAGTTAACACTGAAAAGTCTATGTACTACAAGTAGTTTAATTCCTAGCCAATTTTCAGGATGGCACAGGACTCAGCAAAATTTTGTTACATTATGCACAGGGTCTTCTTGAAAATAGTCTAACAACATTGTGTTAGTCTGGGTAGACTAGAGAAGCAAATTCATAGACACGCATATGGATATAAAGGAAAGGTTTATGTACAAGAGGAATGGAACATTGAGAAAGCATTCCAATCCAGTCCAGTTCAAAGTCATAAGCCCAATACTAGGCCATATGTCCAATATCAGTCTATAAAGTCTCCTTGTGACTCACAGAGTCACAGGCCAGTGACAGTCCCAGCTCCAGAGTCCCGGCGCTGGCAGGGATCCCCTCATGGCTCCTTGATTGAAGGGCTCAGGGTCCATCAACAGTATCTATTGGTGACAGAAACATCTCAGTGCTGACTGGAGCCTCTCTGGGGCTTTTCTGGCTTCAGAGGTCTGCTTCCATCAGGTTAAGGCCGTGTGGTTTCTCCTCCGGTTCTTCCTCAGACTCTACCATCTTGTCAGTAGTTCATCTCTCAGAAACTCAGTCCAGTCTCCCTTCTCCAATTGGTAAATATTGCATGATTTCCCAGAAGTCTCAGGAGAAAGACATGCCCACACAGAGGCCTCATTGGCTACTCATTGGCTATCTCCAGGTTGACAAGCTAGACTCCAGCCCTAGACTTCCAGTCATGAAATTAACCCAAATACATGACCACCACAACATGAATGAGCAACTGTGGCAGTTACATAATCTCCCATCGATTTGTGAAGGGACGAAGTAGCTTATTGATCAGCTCATTGCCAATGACTCCTCTTTGTGGGCATGGCCTTCTCCTGAGGGCTTTGAGAACTATTATCTTCCTTACTTGACTTTGGACATCCACTCTCTGCTTCATTTTCCTGATGGCAAAACACATGGAGATACACTAGGACCCTGGAGTTGGGAAGAGCCATATGGAGACTCATACCAGTCCTGAGGTGCCACTGGATCCATAAGACTTTCTATCACTGGTCCGCGATCTTCTGCTTTTAGCATCATTGCATGAGTTTGAAGAGGACTTTATAGATTTGCATTGGAAATATGGGCTAATATTGGACTTATGAACTTGATTGGGACTGAGCTGGATTATTTTCTCAATATCAAATTGCTCTTGTATAGAAAGCACTTTCTTATGTGGGTCTGTGAATTTGTTTATCTAGTTCAACCCTGATTAACACAGCAACAATATATACTTTTTCTTGCATATATTGTCTTTATTTTTGAACAAAACTATTCCTTGTGCTCTTGTGCTGTGTATACTGTTGTTACATAATAAGTATGCATTTGTGCTATGTATACTGTCATTACATAATAAATAACTTAGAATGAATAAAACCCATCTAATAACCATTTTTATTTTTACCTAGCTGCAAGTACAAGTGTCATCTCCAGTAATTTTAATATGCAGTGATGCATTTTAAACATAGAAGATGTTCACTTTCTGTGCTCCTAATCCTGGAATAAATAAGTCTGAATTATGAAATGCTGTAATTCCTCAGAGGGCAATCAATGACAATATGAAAACATGAGTGCAAAGCTCAAATGACTTACATATTCACCAGCAACTCAATTCACAACTATGGCTCAATAATTCAACCCTACCTCTATGAGATTGTTTAATTTTAAATATCCTATGTAGATCAGAGTACCTGGCACATAATATGAACAGACATGACCACACAGGGCTTCAAAGTAAAATTGAGTATTTGTAAGTCCATTGTAACTGAAATTCATAAGAAATTATTTTATTTTCATAACTACTCAATTCTGTGTCAGTCTGTACTGGCTTTGAATAGCATTTCCTGAAGTTGTGCAAGTGATGAACATGTTCCCAAAACACCAATGCACGTGTCTGGGCTCACTATGTGTATTCTTATACTCTTAAGGTTATTCAAGTTTGTAGGATACAGAAAGAGTTGTACAAAGTTCCCTGACTCAAATATGTGCCAAACCTAGCTGCTTGCTGCACATGGCAAATAACTCTAATTTGGAGGTCAATGAAAATTAGTCAGAGGTTATTCTTCCTAAGGGTTATCAGCCATCTATAGTAATCAGACTGTATAGTCTGTCCCACCCTAAGTAATACCTACTCCCTTCTGATAAGGATAGTAGATTGTTTTCCTGAAGGAGACCCCAGGGAGATAAAGCCCATTCCAGGGTGACCAAGGTTTGGCTGTCATATTGAGCCTAGGGTCTACCCACTTGTCACATGTACCCTTAGCCCCTCCCCTTTTTATTGCATGTACACCTCTAGCTCCTCTCCTTCCTGTCACATGTATGCCTATTGTGCAGCCCTTTTCTGTTATGTATGGTTACCTGCAATCATACCCCCAAAGATATATAAGCCTTAACTAGAACTAAACTCTCTCCTGAGCTCTGTGCCTGTGTTGTGTGCATACCTAGCTGGTCAGATCATGGCTGTTCAGGAGGTGAGCATGCTGCCATGAAATGTTTCTGACTCTTTCATTTTACTCTCTCTCCTATATCTGCTCTGCTCTGTGAGTTTACTATAATCATATATCATTACCATATGATTGTGTCTACGGGATCCATGGTATTTGTGAGGGGCTGCTTCCCCCCTCTCTCCAACAAGTTCAAAATAAGCACACTGAAATTTAGCATCTCCCAACCACCACTGTGATTCTGATGCTATTCATAAATGCTAAAAGACATTGTTTGGACTTTTCTTAAAATAATAGAGTTAAAATTATTTTACAGAGCCAGACTTACAGTAATGAATTCTACACTTTCTTTATTGACTGAAGAGTCCCATGGAAGTACTTACTATTCCTACTTGGTAAATATTATGATGATGTTAATCATTTTATTGGGGGTTCTTACAAATCTTTTGACAATCCTTCATTCAATTGAATTAAGCACATTTGTACAAATGTTGTCATCAACACTTCCAAAATATTTTCTTTTTACTTGAGCCCTTGCCATCAACTCCCCTTTTTGTCCCTCCTCCCCCAGCATCCCACCTTCATGAATTCTTTGTCAAATATCTATCATAATTGCTATTTCATACCTTACACTATCCATTATCACCCTTTGTCTACATTTCTGTTATTCATCCCCCTCAGGGATATAATATTATTTTTGTTATTAGTTGCTTTTGGCTGGATTCTATGTCTTACAAACCTCACGCATGCACAGAAAATCTTTTTGGACACATTAACCAGCTTTTTTTTTTACCTTTTTCCCCTTTTAAAATCATTATATTGGGGATGCATACATCACTTATCACTATATATATATATATATATATATATATATATATATATATATTATGCCAAACACCTTCACATGTCTACTGTCATCATCATTCTCCAAATATCTGTTTTTCCCCTTCAGACTTTGATATCAGATGTCCATCCTTTCCCCTCCCTCCCCCACCAACCCACAATACTTTATAAATTATTATTATTATGTCACATCTTACACTGTGCGACATCTCCCCTTGCCCACTCCCTGATGACTGTCCTCCAGATAGGAAGTTATGTGTAGATTCTTGTAATTGGTTCCCCCTCTCGCTCCACCTTCCCTCCACCCATCCAGTAACTCCACTCTTACTACTGATCCTGAGGGCTTCAACTGTCTGGGTTCCTCATATTTTCATTTCTCATCTCTACCAGTGTACCACTTGCAGCCAGCTGGGTTCATAAGGTACAGTTGTGATCATGATAGCTATGGGGAGGAAGCCTTGAGGAACTAGAGTAGAGTTGTATGTTCATCACTACTTCACTGCCCTCTGACTGGCCCATGTCCTCCCCGTAACTCTGCTGTAAGGGGGTGTCCAATTGTCCACCGTGGGTCCCCACTCTGTTCTCCCCCTCATTCATAGTGATATGATTATTGTTCTTTGATGTTTGATACCTTCTCCCTTCAACCCCTCGTGATCACACAGGCTGGTGTGCTTCTCCCATGTGGATTTTGCTGCTTCTGCACTAGATAGCCACTTGTTTAACTTCTAGCCTTTTTGACCACAGATGCTTTATCATTTGTTAGCTGGGTACCATCAGCTTCCTGCACTCTGTTTGTCTCTGCACCCATTTTTGTTCAGTGATTATATTGGGAGGGTGGGTACATAATGATATAACTTTTTTGTTCTTTGATGCCTGATACCTGATTCTTTCAAGGTTAAGGAGGGAGCAAGGCACTAACCCACCCAGGGGGAAAGTACTGGTCTTGTCTCCTGTGTTAGTCCAGGTAAACTAGAGAAACAAATTCATAGACATGCATATGGTAGAAGGGAAAGGCTTATATACAAGAGGAATGCAACATTAAGAAAGCATCCCAACCCAGTCCAGTTCAAAGTCATAAGTTCATTATTAGCTCATATGCCTGATACCAGTCTATAAAGTCTCTTTCCGACTCACTAAGTCACAGGCCAATGGGTGCAGAGTCCCAGGGCTCAGGGTTCATCAACAGCATCCAGTGGTAGTGAAGCAATTCAGTGCTGACAGGGGTCTCCACATGGATTCTCCAGCTTCAGAGGTCTGGTTCCATCAGGGTGAGACCATGTGGCTTCTCCTCTGGCTCCTTTTACTCTGCCATCTTGTCTTGGGATGCTGCCATCTTGTCTTGTCCATAGTTGGTTGTCTCAGAGACTGACTCCCAAGAACTGGGGCGATGGCCTCTCATCTCCATGAGGGAAATATTGCAAGATTTCTCAGAAGTCTTAGGGGAAAGCCATGCCCACACAGAGGCCTCATTGGCTACTCAATGACTATCTCCAGATTAACAGGCCAGACTCCACCCCTACATCTCAATCATGAAATTGACATAGATAAAGGACCACCACATCGCCACAGAAGCTGGAGTGGGCATGCAGACTCTACCATGAAGAACCCAACCATGAGGACAGTGGGACACATGAAAAGATGCATGAAAAGAGAGAGATATAAGGCTGTACACAACGCTCCCTGTAAGGGGGCATGGCAAAGAACAGGTTGGGGGAAGGGCCAGCATGCCACACCCACATGGAGTCAGGAAGGAGGGAGGAAGAGAAAGAGAGCTGGTCTGGTCTCCAAATTGACCCAGGATGCTCAGGGGACTATGCCCCTGCGAGAACCTAAAGGGTCACATAGGGGAATGGGCAAACAACAACAGGTCACACTGTCTCCCTACTGAAGCAGCAGCAATAGGGGGTCACATGGTGGGGAAACAATATGGTCTGAACCCCAAAAATGGACTGAATCAAGAAGGGAGCACTACTGGATGGACAGCTGGGAGGAGAGAATGTCGGGGCGGATGGTTCCTAGGGGACTCAGGAGGGGGAGAAAGTAGAGGACATGGACAGGCTTAGGGATGGGGTGGGGGGAGAGACAACAAGTGGTCCAGAATCGGTGGAGAGGAGGGTGTGGGGAGCCTGGTAGGGCTTAAGCAAAGGTATGAAGGCTGAACATAATAGTGAAACAGGAGGGAGGTAAAAGAAAATAGAGGAAAAAACTAGAAGGCAAAGAGCAGTTGAAGAAGTCTAAACACAGGCATATACATATGTAGGTATAATTATTTATAATAAAGAGAGAATACATCCAGGTACATATATCTATAGGTTTCCTTTTAAGATAGCAAATGGACCTTGGGCCTCCACTCAGGTACTCTCTCAATGCAAGAACACTTTGTTCTATTAATCTGGTATTCCGTGATGCTCACTGGCCCAATATAATTGCTGTAGTCATATACTTGCATAAGCAAATGTGGTAAAAAAAAAAAAAACGATGGTGCCTGGCTTTCAAAAGATGCAATGTCTGGGGTCTTAAAGGTTTGAGAGTAAACAAACTGCCATCTAGCTCAGGAGCAACAAAGTCCACCATAAATTAAGGACACCAACTTGTGCTTTTCTTCTAAAATGTCACTAGGTGAGTTTGAACAGCCAACCTTTCAGCTATTATTCAAGGCATATAAACTCTTTGCTCTATTCAAAGACTATTAGTATCAACCTTCCCACAACCATTGTCATCAAGTCACTTCTAATCACCAAGACTTGGAGTAGGGTCTCTGAGACTTTAACATTTCACGGGAAAGCCTCATCTTTCTCCTGCAAAAGGATAAATGGTTGAAATCACCAACTTTGCCGTTAGCGGGCTATCTCTCTGATCCTTCTCACCTTGTGATCTGTATGGGGCAATTCTACTTTCACATGGGCCCTCTGTCTTAGATAGATAATATTGTTATAAAAGTTACTAGTGGGTGACTGTGGCAATCATGTGCTTATGTTAATTTCACGATTGAAATGAAGAGGTGGAGTCTAGCCTGTTAATCTGGAGACAGCCATTGAGTAGCCAATGAGGCCTCTATGGGGGCATGGCTTTATCCTGAGACTTCTGGGAAATCTCATGATATTTCCCTTATGAAGAAGAGAAGCTATCTTCCCCAGTGATTGGGAGTTAGTCTCAGAGACGATCAATCATGAACAAGGCAAGATGGCAGCATCCAAAAAGCTGGAGGAGCTGGTGGAGAGACCACATGGCTTTGCCCTGATGGAGCCAGACCTCTGAAGCTGAAGTGGCCACCTGGAGACCTCTGCAAGCAATGAGTTGCTTCTGCTGTTGATGGATGCTGAGCCCTGGAAGTTAGGAGCCATGTGGAGACCCCTGCCAGTGCCGGAATTCTGCACTCACTGATCTGTGACTTCATGAGTTGGAAGGAGGCTTCATAGACTGAATTTGGGCATTTGAGTTAATATCAGACTTATGACTTTGATCTGGACTGGGATGTTTCCTCAATGTCCTGTTCTTCTTGTATATAAACCTTTTCCTTACATCCATATGCATGCCTAACAAATTTTTTCCTCTAGTCTACCCGGACTAACACCGTGACTTTCACAAACAGAAACTTATTTTCTCTTACTTACAGTTTCAGAGGCTACAAATCTGAATTCAGGACACAGGCTCCAAGGGCAAGTTTTCTTTCTGTCTTGGCTATGTGGGAGGTCTCTGATGCTTGGTTGCTTGATGATCTTTGAAAGGTTTGGCGACTATTTGCCCCCAGCTCTGCTCCCTCTTTGCATGTTTAATTATTGGTTTAAGACATACCTTTCATTAACACAATCTCATTAATACGGCAGAGAAGCTGTATTCCTAAATTGGATTGTATAGCTTATTATTTATATTGCATATTCCTGAGGGTTACTGTTCGATAAATAATGGTCATCATGAGTACTATTGACTCAATGAAGACTTACAAGTATCTGAACTAACATATCCCACTTTTCCTTTAATTATCATTAAAATACCCAACTCAAAAATTACTATGAAATCTTATCAGCAATGTTAAAAGGTGTGTGCACTGTAGCTAATTAATAAATATGATACTTCTAGACACAATTTTCCCTTTCCTGGTGTATTATAAATTCTAGACTCTAGACTTATTGTTACATTAATCAGATAGGATTAAAGTAGAATATCTTTTGAGTCAAGTCATCATCCTTTGATTTTTTTGTGGGGATGATCAGCAGAAGATAAAGGAAAACACATCTCCATCAAAGTTTGCCTTTGACCTCCCCTTCCAGCTTGAGCATGAACAGACATAAATGAAAATTGCTTTCAATTTCAGAGGTTTCATTCTTGCTCTGGATCCAGCATCTCACTTGCTTCTTCCTGACCTCTAGTTCTTGGAATTTTATTGGTGACCTGATTTAACAAGCAAAAGGAGAACACCCAAGATCATAGGCTATGAATCTTATTAGGCCTATCAACTCCTTTTCAGGAAAAAAGATAATACTCTCAGAAATGAAAAACATTCGAACTATAGCTAGTGGTGAGATTAAAATTATTTAACAATATTTACTGCCCTAATGACAGTATTAAATATAAAAAGTATATACCTAGAGGTAGCTTATTATTTGACACAATTAACACAATAAGTAAGGACAATAAAAAGAATACAAAATTTGATTATAGGAGCTTTAAAATATTAATGAAAAAATTAATACCTGACAAAACCCATAAAACATTAAAAAATTCAATATTGCTTCTTGATTGATGTCCTCACTTTCAATATTCTTCACTTTTATCTGAGCCTTATTGACTGTGTGATTAATTCTTAATCATTCCTTGAGAGGTAGGCCAGTTAGATAACAGTAACTTTGCTTCTTATATTAGAAGCAGGTGACTAAGCTCTGAGCATATTATGTTCATCTTTGTAAAACCTCTTTTTCTGCTTAACCTACAGCAATTTTTCTGACAACATTTTTATATTTTAAACACTTTCAGAAACTACATAAGTCACTCATACTATTTCATGGGAGTTTGGTTTTTTAAAAAACCTGAAAGCTGAAATAAATGGCAGTGTGTCTCCCTCTGGTTGCTAGTCATTTTTCTCTTAATATTTTGTGTTTATTTACTAGATTAAATGCAAGGGAATAAAAATATAATATTTCTTCAAAAGAATAACAAGTCTCCTGAAATGAATAAATATTACAAACATAGTTTCATCTAAAATTTTATACATATGGACAGTGTGTTAGGCTGGATTGGCTAGAGAAACAAATTCAGTGACACTCATATATGTGTAAGAAAAGAGTAGTTCTATGTTGAAAAAACATCCCAGCCCAGTTCAACTCAAGTCCACAAGCCTGATACTAGTCCCTAAGTCCCTCTTCAAATGCTCACAGCCACATACAGAGATGCAAAATGCAAGAAGAGATAGGTGTAAAATTGTGAGGCTACAACTGTGTTGGCTCTGGCAGCAATCAAGATCAACCAGCAGATACATGAAGGCATAGCGGGTGGGGGGGTGAGGGGGTTGTTCAGGGCTCTTCTTATGTTACTTCTCTGTACTAGAATCTGGTTTAGATTTTTCATGATTTTTTTCATGATTTTTTTCATGATTGGAAATTCTTGTGCCATGATTCAGTTTTGTGTGCCCCTCACTTCTCAAAACATTTCGTACGGACTTGAATAATATAGCCATTCATTCATTAATTATAATTAATTGGCATAATTGTTTCTTAAACCTTCTCTAAGAAATCAGTGTTTATAAGAAAACACATTAATTACCTCATTCTTCTGAAGTCTGTTGTTGCTAGTAGCCATCAAGTCAGCCCAGCTCATACCCATCCCATGTCAAACAAGGAGGCACTCTGACTCAGCACAATCCTCTCAAGAGGTGCTATGTTTGAGCTCACTGTTGCAGCCAGGGTGGGACTAGATGGCAATGAGGATCTTCTTTTTTCTCATTGTTCCTCTACTTCATCAAGTAGAGGATATAATGTTCTGTTCTATGGACTAATCCCTCTTGAGTACATTTTCAAAGGACATGAGACAAAGTGTCCACATATTCATTTCTAAGCAGAATCCTATTTATACTTGTTCTGAAATGATTTTGTTCTTTTAAGGTGACCAGACGCCCCACTTTTTAACATTTGTCCCACATCCCGTGGTGTTTTAAAATCTAACTAAATATATTGCAATACTATTTTTGCATTTTATGAAAATTTTTTGTTGCTCCATATAGACCCTCCCGTACGTGTCCCCACCACCCTGTCAATGGTGTCCCACTTAAAATCTGGTCATAACCAACCACTACACTAGCAGGTTTTCTGTGGGGTAGGAAACTAACACTGAGGGAAATATGTCTGGAAAGCTTATATCCCACAGTAGGAAAGCCACTGTTTTTGGTAAGCATGTAGTTTATTCTGTCTCCTTATAAAAACAGATATTCCTATTTGCGCTACCTCTTCCTGCTGTGACATCCAACCCCTCTCATACCTTCTTCCCAATGTACATGGGTAGAGGGAGACTTTATCCCCTGAGCCTGGATTCAAAATGTTTGCCATAACTTGAATTTTTGGCTTGGTTACATTAACATTTTCATTAATTTTGCCTTAACAGCTTTCAGTGTGTAGAAAATAACCATGTTACCCTGCAGCTCTTTTGGATTTAATACATAAAACAAAGAGGGAGCTGTGTGATACAAAAGGGTTTTCCCCCAGATTGTCTCCCCCAAGTATATGTCAAACTTAGGAGGCTGCTTGTATAACATGATAAATGACAGTACACTTGGAGATCAACACAGCTGCTTAGAGGTGATTCTCCCTGAGGATTGCCAGTCACCTGAAGCAATTAAACTATAAAGTTTCCACCTATGAAGGGCCCACTCCTTTCTGATAAGGAGTCCAGAGACAAGGCCACCCACTCAAGGATGACCAAGGTTGGACTGTCATCTTGAGTCTAGGTTCCACCCATCTTATCACCTGTGTTCCCCTAACTCCTCCCTTTCTATTGAGTGCACACCCCTAGATTGTCTACCCTCCATTGCTTGTATTGCCTATTGTACAATCCCTACCTATTATCATGGGAGTTTGCATGCCCCTAAGTATAAAGCCTTTCGACAGAAATAATTAGGTTTCTTCCTTCTCCCTTTCTCTCTACAGACCTGGCTACTGAGACCATGGCTGTCCCAGAGGTGAGAATGCTACCATAAAATGTCTCTGACTCCTTTATTTTATCTTCTTTCCTACCTTCACTATTCTCTATAACTTTAAAATAATCTTTATATATTATAGCCGTACAATTACTCCTATGGAGCCCCACTCCATGGTTCTTAGAGGTTGGTTTACTCTGACACTATGGTACTTTAAACAGTTCTCACCAAACCCATAATTCAAATGCATCAATTCTTCTCTGATATTCCTTATCCATTGCCCAGCCTTTACATGTATATGAGGATACTGGAGATACCATTGCAGAGTCAGGTGCAACTTAGACCTCAAAGTAATATCTTTTCTCTTTAGTCCTTTAAAGAATTCTTATGATCACATGTGTGCAATGCAAAATGGCATTCAATTTATTGTCCTTTTATTCCATGAACATTAATTGTGGATCCAAGTAAAATGAAATCCTATTTTTTCTCTTTATCATCAGGTTATCTTTTGGTCCAGATGTGGGGATTTTTGTTTCCTTTACATTGAGCTAAAATACACACTAAAGCCTAAAGTCTTTTATCTTCATCAACAAGGGTTTCACCTCCTCTTTGCTTTCAGCAAGATAGGTTGTAACATTTGTATAATGAGTGCTGTTAATAAACTTCTTCAAATCCTGATGACTTTCTTCATATAGTCCAGGCTTCTCTTATGTATGCTCAAGTTAAAGCCATCTAACTGTCATTGAGTTAATTCCAGTGGTGTAGTGGTTAAGTGTTGGCCTACTTCCCTTAAGGTCAATAGTTCAAAATCACCAGCCTCCTTTCAGGAGAAAGATGATGCTCCCTACTCCGGTGAAGAGTTACAGTCTCAGAAACTCAGAGAGGTGTTTCTAATCTATCCTATAGGGTCACTATGACTTCTGTAGTTTAGAAATCTTAATTCAAGGTATTTCCAGGATTCTATTTTCTTTGAGAGGAATAATGTTCAAGTGTTTCCTAGCTTTTTGCAAACCAGGCATATCTTGGCTTGTAGCTGTATATAATGTTGTGGAAAATGGAGCTTCATCATTTCAATGGAGCTTCATCATTCTCCCTTTAAGAAGCTGGTAGTTTTGAACTACTGAACTTGTGGTTAGTAAACCAACTAATAGCCCAGCAATTTCAAAGATCCGAGTTCTAAGCAAGATTACATTCATAGGTAGCCTGATGAATTCATCAGTTTTCCTACTGGAAGACTTATTTCAATTCATAAAAATTGGCAAAAATTTGTATTTCAAGGTTGAATGCAAACCTAAACATATTTAGGAGAAAAATTTTAGTATATCTTTCCATCTATATAATAATAACTCTTCTTTTAATCTTATCTTCATTTTATTTTTTAACATGAAACTTATCTGATCATCTAATTAGATTGTAAGTCCCTGAGCAAGTAGATTATTTCACTCAATTTTGTACTCCTGATTCTAGAACAACATCTCGATCATGTCACGTATACAACATACTGGATGATGTTATCTTAGAAAATTAGTAAAGAGATACTCAGGGGTGATAGGTAGGTTTATTTTGCCAACCTAGCCAACAGGGACATGTGAGATTAATAAAGTCATAGTTTAATTGGAGGGCAAGGAGATAAATGGCTCCACAAGGCCCGTCCCTCATTTTCTTGCTCTCTGGTGATTTGACCAGCTTGTGGCTGCTTTAGCTAGTTCTCAGTTTCAACTTGTGTCTGTGGGACAGCTAACCTGTGGATCATGTCACTGGAGCTTGAGGTTCTTTTAAGACCTGCTTCGCCATGCTGCTGCTGTGTACCTCACCTGCGTTTGAGGCTGATGGATCCTGTCATCTTGCATTGCCTAAGTTCAATAATGCCTCCCGACCTGCTTCTCTTAGCTCCTGAGTTGCTGACCATTGGTAACCCACCCTGCTATTTGCTACCTGTGGGTGGACTCTCCCTGAAATGCCCAAGGGAAGGTTCAGATGTCTACTTCCTTGCCATTGGACATGGCAGCTCTTGTGAGTTATAGGATTTAGAGTATGTTAACTTTTCCAAAGAAATGAGTTGAACTGAGTCCTCTGTACTGCTGTATGGACTAATTAGCTGTTATATTTCTACATGCTGTATAAATCAATCAATCAATCAATCTATATATAATCTACCTATCTATCTATCTACCTAGCTATCTATTATCTAGCTATCTATCATCTATAAAATCTTAAGTGTCCCAGTTTGCTTTCCTAGAGAACTCTGGCTGACACATAAGGTCTGATATACATAGACAAATTTAGTTTATTGTAAGATAGTCATAAGAAGACCTGACAGCATTCTGTTAGAAAATGTAAATGAACATGTGTAGTTACAGTGTTTTGTGATTTTAGCTTTTGGATTTTTATCTTCACTAATCAATAGGAAGTCTTAAACAGGATGGGTAGAGTTAAGGTCAACTGAAGTGGACATAACCTCAGTTATATCTCTCCGTCTGCACAAAGTGAGCAGAAATTTAGTGTTTACATGTATATTTTTTACTTTGTGTCTGCACAGAAAAAGCCAGTGTGACACCATATACTAATTATTTGTTATATATTTTCTCCTGGGTTAGAAGCAAACTGAAGGGTGCATCTCTTCTTCAAGATTAGAGATTAGGGAACATTGTTTAGAGATTAACTATGTTATGCTTTCTTGTGCCAGAGCATGCCATGCCTAACTTAAAACCTAAGGTTATTTATGTTCTCTTCATATTGCACATGCTTCTCTGTTACTAAATTTAAGTTCAGAAAATTTTAAAATAATTTATAAAATAATTTATAGGTTTATAAAAACTTATTGTGTTAGAGTGTCTTCCAAATGAATATATTTTTACTTATAATTACATGGTGAGTACTTATAAACCAGAAAAACAAACTCATTGCCATTGAGTCAGTGCTGACTAACTGTGACCCCCCGTGAGTTTCTGAGATTATAACTGTTTATGAGATTAGAACACCTCGTCCTCTTTTTTTGAAGAGCTGCTTGTGGTTCCAACTGCTGACCATGAAGATGGCAGCTCAACTCATAACCACTACACAACTAGGGCTCATATAAGTGTCTGTGCATATGTAAAAAGAGTTGAAAAAGTTCCTAGAAAATCGAATTAAGAAATAA